>WBMY01005768.1:634383-709931 GCA_013397315.1 Donacobius atricapilla
TCCTCGCGGCGCGCTGCCGAGCCGGGCCGGGCCGGGCCGGGTCGGGTTGGGTTGGGCCGGGCCGGGCCGGTGGGACGGGGAGCTCCGGGCGGGCGCTGCGCTCGCCCCTTCCCCGGGCCGTGAGGGCACAAAGGGGCCCCGCCGATGCCGCCTTTGTTCGGCCGAGCGGCGCCGGGAGGGGAGCGCTGGGCGCTGCTCCCACACGGAGATTGTTCCTCCGGCCCTGGCAGGCGCGGAGCAACTTCACCGGAGTTAATTTGGGTCTGTGATAAAAACTCCTCCACCTGCGCCAAACGCTGCTCGGCATCCAGCACTAAAGTCAGCCTACGCGCGGTGCTACAGCTGCCTGTTTATGCCTCAGGAGCTGACTGGTGACTCCTGTTAAATTAAGGGTGGGTTTTTTATTGCTCAGGGTAGATGGCATCGTCGAGATTGGTATCTTAGTATTCTGTGCTTGGCAGCAACCGAGAAGCATTGAAAAACGAATTTCAGATACACCTTCACCCCATTGTCTGTGGTAGGTCACAGATCTTTCAAACGTAGCTACTCATTTGCTTATTGATCTACATGTCCAATTAAGGTACCTTTCCCAAAGCTTTTTTTTTCTTTCTTTTTTTCTCCATCCTTTTCGCAGTACTTTAGTGCTCATCCTATCCTCCTCTCTTCCAAGCTTACCGACTTAGTCACTCAGTTCAGGTACCTCAGGTCAACACGTGCAGTCCTGTCGTGCCCGTTAAAACAGTAGAAGAGGGAGAATTTCCCCTCATTCACATCTAACTTAGAAGAAACCGACAGAAATACTCTTGTATGAGGCCTTCTGTGAAGGATAGTTAGACTTCAGTCGTTTGCACAAAGGTGGAATGAGCAGTCACTGTATATCCACAAGTGGACTTTCAAGAAGGCAGTAGCTAAAACTAGACTACCCTAGGGTTGTTAAAATCAGGAGTAAACTCTAAGCAGTTAAAGGTCCTTTAAAAGGTCTTTTCACATAATGTTCATTAAGCCCCAGCAGTTAAAAGATCCCACCGGGGGAGCTCTCACTATGCAGGGTTCTGCTTCCCAGACAGAGGGGCAGAGTAACGCAGGGCTTTGGATGCTGAGCCAGCTCTTCAGGTTTAGTACTAGACCATGTTGCATTTTTTGTGCTCTAAAGAAACAGATAGTTTATCACTTCCCTGAGCTATTAGCTAGAATTTTTTTCTGCATGGTCCATGAGGTAGCTGAGGAAGGAGGGGAACCTGTGGCATATGAGCTCTTCCACTTTACCCATACAGACCTTCTACTTCCTGCACGTTAGCATAGCCGCATCAGAAAAAGGGAATGAAAATATGTGAATTGGAACCTTTACTTCTGTAGCTGTGTTGCAGGGGGAATAACTTTTTTGTTTTATCTTAAAATTAAAAAAATTATGTGCTTGGGGGTAAAAAGTCTGAAAATGCAAAACAGTGTAGTAAGCATGAAGAAGCCTGCCTAAGACATCAGTCAGCCTTGAATAAAGCCAGGGTGCTAGAGGTGTAAGGTACATCCTAGGTACTATTGAGATCTGCTTGCTGCATTATGCACTAGGGCCAGAAGCCAACCATCAGCCCTGCAGTGTGTGCTGTATGGAGCCTCTGCCACACAATGGCATAGTCATTTGTCACATGTTCAGTTCACAGGCGTCCCACCTCTTGTGGCCAACTTTTACAGGAAGTGCATTGTGCCTTTCATTCTTTAGTCTGGATGTATGTAGTAAGGGGAGGAGTACATAAAAGCAACTGTAATGTGAAATTAGATTACCTATTCTGGTCAGAAAATTTCTCAATTCCTAGTCAAAACAGAGGTTTATCAATATTTTAACTTCAGATCAATACACAGATGTTTGCTAAAGCCTAGGTACACATATAGCAGTTTTGTTATGCCCTTTCTGATTAAACAGGAACTGTGGAATTGTTTCTTACACTACTACCTGGGAAGTTTCTCACACCCAGGCATCAGATGATGTATAGCTTTATTAAATTATGCCACACTGTGCAGCTGCTGCCTCTGGGAAGAAGTATGGAATAATACAATTAATGCCTCACATTTTAGTATAGCTACTAAAATATGATCTTTGTTCTCACTATCAAGACTAGTGACAGAAGCCTCAGACAGATGACCAACCCATTGAAACAGTGGTGAGAGGTCCTCCCACTACAAGGCAAGCTGCAGCCTTGAGCTTATCATGAACGCCCATGGACTTCATTGCATGCCAGATCCCTTTAATGAAAACAGCACCCTGGCCCTAAAATTATGTTTAAGGGTACATTAAATAATTATCCTTGTACACAAACTTTTGTATTTTAAAACACTATAACCCCTGATGTATAAATCATATCTAAGACAAGAAAATAATTTTATAAACATGCATGTACCTGATTAAAGTCACTCCATAAGGCTGCTAAATAGGAGTAAAAACTGTGCATAAGAAATTGTGTTGTCTGGAACTAAGTCAAGAACCCCTGGAAATGAACATAAAATTATCACATTCCAGACTAATTTTTATTTGGCGCTTTCCAAATAACAGATTATTAAAAAATGCATTAATCCTCTCAGTCTGTAAAAATATTTCACATCTTTTAAAATGTTTTGAGATAAAAAATTTAAAACCCTGCATATTGATCATCACTCTCTTCCTAAATCTGTATTCTTGTAAGACCAAGAATGAAGCATTTCTTGCTCTAATAATAGGTTTACTCAGAAACAGCTGACACCACTTAAAATCGTGTTAATTAATGCAGGTTCTCAAGGTCCAGTTCTAATGCAGACAAGCTGTGTCCACCTTAAACAGAGCCTCGTTATTGTTCACACTACTTGAATCTGCCATTTATAGTAAGTCTCCATCTCACAGCTGCTGCTAAACCTAAGGCCTGCTTGCATTCAAAGAGAATTTTAGTTGTACTTTGGCACAGTGTATGCTATTCACAAAGTCACCTGTAGCTGTAAGAATGACTGAGAACAAAGCCACTCATTTTTCACTTGTTAGCTCTAAAATCCCTGCTGTGGAAAGTTTGGCGTTTTGATATGTCTTCCTTGTGTAGACTTATATGTAATGCTCAAATGCATTAAAAAATGCAGACTGCTTCCTGAATTACTGCAGCATTCAGGCTGAATAGGCCACAGCAACTCAAGTGCTGAGTGGTGCAGCCTTCCTAGCTGCCCCTACCCCTGTAAGGGTATATAATATTTATCCCTGTAAATATTCTCTCCAGTCAATTGACCAGGAGGTGTGAGCTGGGGTCAGCCACAAACTCAGCTGACCAAGCTGTAACCTGCAGCAGCTACTCCCTCACCAAGTATTTTAGTGTACTTGGCCTTGGTTAAATCCATTAGTGAGGCATGTGCACGATTTCTGATGGTCAACCTGGTCTGCCTGCTCAGACTATCCAGCCATCACCTCAGCTGTGCCTGCTGAGGCAGGAGTGAGATGGCCAGACAAAACACTGTTTTAGCCATCACAGCTGGATCAGCCCATGTTTGCACGTTACTGAGTTGCATGTACACATTCAACAAAGCTGGATAAGCAATATTTCAGAAAAACATGGCTGAGTTCTCTAGTCTTGTATTTGCTCTGGAAAGTATTATATAAGTTTTGGGATTTTTTACTTTGATCATAAGCTTTGTAAGAAAATGTGTGAGCAACATGTTGCTCCGTCTATAAATGGTGCAGGTATTGAGGAGTGCTGGGAAAAGTGTTTTCCCAGTATTGTTTGAAGCAGGGGGCTGATGACAAAGGAGAGGTGTTAGTCATGCTGACCCATTCTTTTGGTGCTCAGTAAGAGAGAGAAACAAGTCAGAAGCCTCCTCCTCAGCTTCTTGAATGTCTCAGCATTACTTGGAATCATATAATGGTTTATGTTGGAAGAGACCCTTAAGGTCATCCAGTTCCAGCCCTGCTGCCAAAAGCAGGGACACCTTCCAGAAGACAAGGTTCTCAAGGGCTCAGAGCCCGGTCCAACCTGGCCTTGAAAATATTCAGGGATAGGAACCTGTTCCAGTGTTTCACCACCCTCATAGTGAAGAATTTGTTCCTTTTCTAATCTCAACCTACCCTCTTTCAGTTTAAAGCCATTACCCTTGTCCTATATTTAGGACTGTTTATTTTCCAGTTTTGGAAGGTGTGTGGAGGTAATGCCAGCCAAAATGAGGAATTGAAACATGTGAGGCCATGACTGTGTCACTTGACATCCTGCCTCAATCCATGCAAGCAGGTAGATAAAGACACGTCTGCTCTTGTTTCCTACATACACCTACTTAGAGAACACAGACCCATTAAAGCTGAGCCAGACAGATAGCTTTTCTTTAATTAGCTTGTCCTTTTAAGAGTCACAGGAAAATTATTATACGAAATACCATATGATTGCCCAAGAACAAATGAGATATGCTTTTAAACACCCTTTATTACTAACATTGCATAAGCATTCCAACAATCAAATCTAACAGTTTGTTATCATAGTTGCAATCCCTTTGGCTTAGTAGCAGCAAGATGAATAGCATGTCATATCTCTTATCAGCAAATAGCTGCCTGCCTTTGTAAACAAAACTGTCAAGACTGATTCTCCATACACATTTGCAAATTACACTCATTGGTTATGTGACTTGCGGCATATTTAGTGTGCTGCCAAGGGAATTCTACCCTCACATCAGTTTTATATGTTACCAACATCCTAATATTGTCAAGGAACAGGTAGGTACCTTACCAACTGTTGCTTGATTTCACCAATGTCTCCTGCAGATCATTGATGAAAAACATACTTATTATCTAGTTTCGAAACATTCAAACCTAGCATGTAAATGAGAAATAAATGTGATGTCCTGATATTCAGCCTGCTCCAAAGAGCCCTGTGTCCTCATCCCAGCACCAGCATTTTACTTACTGACTGGCCAGAAGGAATTCAATTCCTTGTCTCAGTTTAACTGTATGCAATATGATAATAATATCACTTATTCAGTGGTAGAGGAGAGTAAGTTAGTTGTAATGTGTACCCTGTGCTTTAAGGATATACAGCAAAATATGAACTTATGCTGTAAGTTCAACCCCCCACCTTTGACATTTAATGCTTTTCAAATTTTATTTAATCAGCATAATAAATGCAGAGGACAAAATTGATAATCACTGACATTTTTTGTGATTTTTATATGGAAAACCTCTGATCATACTACATTAATTAAAATATATATTAAAATATTGATACTAAAATTGCTGCAATTTTGTTGCTTTCACTTACAGAAGTAGGCTCATTTTTTATGAAAGCAACTATCATACTAGTTTTGACATTTTACGTTAATGATGTGTAATAAAGTAATGTCATTTCAACGGAGAATTATAATTAGTTGCCAGTAACACAGTATAGTCTCGTATAATTACAAATTTTGTGTGTGAGGAGAGCTGCCTTGTTCTCATTACAGGAACTAAAACCACAGAGCATCACATTTCTCAGTATTGTACCATAGGAATGTAGGAACACACTCATGACCACATTAGGGAATGGCACTAACAAAAGAATCAGTAACAGATAGAAAATGTGATGACACTAAACTGCAGATCATAACTCATCCATGGAAAAAGCCCCCACCCTACTCCTGTGCTCATATCAGCCTGCAGCACTCTGGCTGTTGCACAGCTCTCAAACACTGGGGCAGGCATTTCTTCTCTTCAGCTCATCAAACCAGCATGGGAAGCAATGCTATCAGGGAAGTCTGGGTAAGAAGGGGAGATGAGAAAGATCTAGCAGATCCTATAGCACACAGCAAACACTATCAGAGAGTGACTCCAGGAGTCATTGCCTGTTGCATGGCTTTCTCCCTTAAATCCCAGGAGCTAGAAAATTTGAGAGGGGTCAAAATTGCTGAGTGTGACTGAGTATCACCCAAGTCAGATGAGTAGCAGTGTGGATGTTTGTGAATAAATCCAAAAGCAGCAAGGTCTGATTTCAGGATCTCTCCATTAAGTGTTGTGTGAGGTACAGAACTAGCTCAGAATAGTAGGAGGAAAACAGCAAAACAACACACCAAGATCTCAAGAACTAAACATGGTTTGGATTGGTAAATCATTAATCCAGAAAGTGATGTTTGAAAGAAAACTTGATTTAGCTTTTTATAAAAGATACAGTTACCTGGTGTTTTCCTCAGAAAAGAGGGTTAGCTTTACAAGGATCTTGAGAACAGTTAAGGAAAAGAAGAAGGAATATTAAATGATGAGCATGAACTGAGTTATATGTAGAAATTAAAAACTTGTTTAAACAACTATGCTATATCAAAATAAATTATTCATAATGTTTATGTCATGGTATCCATTGTATCTGTACAATTTGCTAAGTATGAGGGCAGTCTGCTTGTACTGAAGTACTTTGCAGTTACAGTAACACACTAATGTGACGAGCAAAAATCCTAGCCAAAGTCTGAAATATAAGGTTAGCACATGGAAACCTTGTATGCCTTTACAGTCATCTGCATGTTTTTTCTTATCTTCTGTAAAGCTTTCTGCTCGAAGCAACAGATACCTCTCAAGAACTTCAGCTGCAAGAATTGCTTCCCTGAACCAGCTCTTTCCCATTTTTTTTTCAGTCTTTATCAAGCGTGGTCCAGAAGACTGATGATTTTAAGTTGCATGACAGCTGGCAGCAATGCTCTCTCCCTACCTCTGCACCCTGCCGGTGTGGGATCCTACCAGGGCACTGGCTGAGTTGCATCAATGTCCCTCTGTGGTTTGGTGTGAGAGAGGGGTTATTTAAAGCAGTTCTGCAGAACGTGAAACTACCCACTTTCCAGGCCTTGCTTGTTTTTTCTCACCTGTCTTCAGCAAGCAGCACAACAGTCAGCTCAACATGGCCTTATATATTGTCTAACCCCAGATGTGCAATGCCACCCTGACACTCACCTGCAGTGTCCCTCCAGTGAAGCTGCAGCTGCATCCCAGGCACTGCTACTCCCAGGCCCTGCCTTGAAGAATGCATCAAATACCCTGGCAAGGGCAGATTAGGAAAAAGAAAAAATCAACCTGTGTAGCTGCATTGGAGCTGCTCAGAAAGGGCTTGCCACCCCCCAGAGTTACCAGCTCTTGCTGCTAGTAGGTATTTGATCATCCTTATATTGTGTGTGTGGGTAGTGACTGTGTCCCTTTCTCTGCTGGCTGTTCCAAGAGCTTCTTTTGACAGCTCAGACATGAAAAGATTTGTTATTTTTTGAAATGTAATGGTAGAGGTTTTATACTTTGGGCCAGAGTGTCAGTGGAGGCTCTTTGGTGATGTGTGCATTGGAAGTGACAAGCAGTGAATAACTGACATCAGGCATAAGTAATATTTGTAGTCTGACTTTGATATGTTATTCTTTAAAAAATCCAGTCTGTAAATACAGTCTACATTTGTTAGCTTGAAAGGAAGGAAAGGGGATGAGTGCAAATACAGAGGAGAGGAATGGATAACCATGACAAGGAGAAAAAGCAAGCAGAAATAAACTGATAAAGATAAAAAGGAGTGGGATTATTAAAAGAGACAATATAGACATACAAATGGATCAAAACTAATGTAAAATTTCTAAAAAGCAGGCGAAAAATTGAAGATGAAAAGAATACAGGTTAACAGATCAGAAAAAAGAAGAAAGTGTTTATAAACTCTAATCTAAATTCCTATACACAGCCAATAATTACTTCAGCACCCTATTAAATAAATGTGGTTTTTTTGTAAAACAGGTATGTGATGAAGTCCCATTGATTGTGAGACACTGGTTTGCAAGTAAAAAGGATTCTGTAAAGGTGTTTAAAATATACATCAGGATCAGCTGGGATGATGAGTATGTGTAGTGTAGAAGCAATTTGGATGGTGATGAAGTCACATCATAAAATGAATATTATGATTAACCTCCATCAGAACAATGCAGTTTTTCAGCAAGAAATTACTTATTCCACAGAAGACATTTGAATGAACTTGTTGGGCTCTTTCAGAGACTCCAGTGAAGCCCATGACTGTATTTTCATTTAGACTTTTTGCTTTTCTTTGATAATTATCTACAAATTCCAGTGCCATACACTGGAAATGGCAATTAGACCAATAAGGTATAAGATGGTATGAACTTTTTCTGAGTTCTTTATTCAACACTGCCAGTTATTTTCTTTGAAGGCAGGAGCAGATATAACCTTAACAGGGAACAAATCTTTGAAGTCACTGAAGTATCTTCCAAAAGGAAATATTTTACATCAGAAAAACAGAAGAGAGAGACATACAAGACTTCCAGAATGGGTCAATAGCCGAAGCAGAGTATCAGCTCCCATTTGGTGGTCTGGTTATCACTCCCAAACAGCACTTCAACACAGAAGAGTTGTCAGGTAAAACTCCACATCAGTCAGCACATTTTTTCAACTCACTGAACACAGTAACAGGAAAAGTATGCAAATCAGCATGTTTAAATAGCATAAATCATTGAAGAGACACATTGTATATCCACATTAAAAAAAACCAAAACAACAACAGCAGGATTTTAATATTGTATTAAGGTGGTGGAGCATCAACTGCCTCTTTTCTGTACTTGGCTGCTTATAAGATTTAGTTGCAGCAGAAAAGCCATACATTAAGCTTTTACAAAGGGATGGAGCCAAGACTGGGTATAGCAGGGTAGGGACTGTACTCAGCTCCACTTCCAGGACAGCCACAGGTGCTAAACAGCCTGCAAATGCTTGGTTTTCCACAGCTGGGAATGGAGATGTCACTTTTGAAAACATCCTGTGTTCTTTTCCAGGAACTGAAAAAATATTTGTTATTTCCTCATTTCACAGGCCCTCTGCAAAATGATATAATAAAGTTTGTAAATTGTCAGGAAATCTTGGTTTGAAGGCACTACACACAGATAGGCAAGTAGTACCTTATTATTTAATAGATTAACTAAAGGAGTTAAATGTTGCTTACATGATTGCTGAGTGCAGCAATCTAGGTATTTATTTCACACCAAACTGATCTGTTGTAGGTGTTTGTAAAAATGGCAGTGTCTTCTAAATTTATCTTTAAAAGGGTGTGCAAAATAACTAGAAAAGAGTGGGTTTTTTTTGTGAGGAAAACGGAACTTTGCAAAGGAATGGTGTAGCATTATAGTTATGTTACAGTCTGAAAGTATAATTTGCAATGCAAACTTGTCCACGATAATTTTATTAATTCTTTAAATAAATCTATTTAATTTTTTAAGCATTTTTACTTATTCTTTCTTTTCCAGAATTTCTGAACTTACTTCTAAAGTCATTCCCAGTTTTTCAAATGGCAGATGTTTTATTAAAGGTACCATACACTTGGATATATCCTACTTAACTCATCAGCCTTTTTTCACTATCAACAAGGAGATTTTATGTGAATGAAATTATAGGAACTATTGGTGCATGTGAAGAAAGATTGGATTCTTGCGTCTTATACCCCATTAAAAGAGCCCTAATACAATTCACAGCTGCAGGAAAACCACTGTGCAATATTTAATAGTATACTGTCACAAACTATACGTGGAATTTTACTTGAAATCATAATTCCTGATTTTACAATGTTTAATAAACATAAAAAACACAACCTGAGTTCAGAAACATAAAACATCCTTTTTCAGGTGTGTGTCCAACTTAATTTGTGTTTAGTTCAAATTTTTAGCAATAGACTTCAAGTACCACTCAAGCATTTTCCTGGTTTTTGAACAGGTGCATGCAGTATTCATAATCCATTTAAAAAACATGGAGAGAACACTATTAACTTTTAGAGAAATATTTTTTTGTTGTTAATGCTGCAGATTTAAATTTAAGCATATGATGTACATTCTGCTTCAAATAGGTTCAGTTCTACATTACATGAAGTTTCTTCAGAGATATGTAAAATAGTTAAGAAGGATGCATACAGCTGATTTCCAGGAGAAACATAAATGAAAATACTTGTCTACTAAAGTTTCCAACTTTTATTTATTGTCTGCCTTAGTATATTATGCTCTACCTTACTTGGTTTTCCAAACCTGTTATTAATGTGTTTTATTCATAAAAGAAAGTGACAAAACCATGTTTTGCTAATCCTCTTGACTCAGTAATAAATCATTGCTTGTTTTCTGTATTCTAATATGTATTTTCAATAATGCAGAAGCAGGCTTAGGTCCTTAGGTAATAAAAATCTCCATATAAAGTACCTGTTCTTTCACAAAAAAAAAAAAAAAAAAAAAAAAAAAAAAAAGAGGGATCTCATCTCTCTAAAATCCCTTGCACTTTGAAAACTTTTGGGGCTTTCACGTGTGAAGTTTACAGGTGCCGAGCTGTTTCCCTTCATACTCTGTGCATTGCTCTGCAGGGCCATTAAACCAGCCAGGAACAGCTTGGTTTTGTACCCACAAAGTGAAGGATTGGAGGAGTAATATATCTTGTCCTTTGCCTTTTTTGTTAAATTTGAGATTGATTTGTAGCAACATCTACTTTCTTTTGCTGAAAGTAATTTAAATATACCAGGCAGGAAGGGTACAACTGTTGAGTATGTTAGTCCCCTTCATAAGAAGCATGAAACACATTTTAATAGATGGATAATAAGCTAAGACTTCCTCTTTTTAAAAATTTTATTCTTTCTGATTTTTGTTGTTGTTGTATTGTATACATGGAGCATGTTAAACTCAATATGTACGCTTGCTAAAAATACCTGATGTTCAAAATACAGTCTGAAGTTAGACCTGCTCATGTCTGAATTGCTATCCTACATTATGCTACAAATTGCTACTGTTCATAAGAAATCTTGTATTATAAACAACTATCTTCCTAGGCCTTGGGTGGCTTTTATTGAAAGCATGTATTCCCTTTGTGTATTCTCTCAAATTTCTTGCTAGATTTTAATCTTGACATTTGAAAGATTTCATTTTTTAAAACTTCGAAGTATTTTGCAACGTTGGCTGTATAAGAATGTTTTCTAACTATAAATATGTCATATTTTGAATTTTAAGTCTTTGTCAATACATGTGCCACTGGTAGAAGGAGTAATGGAAACTCTCTCCACCTGAATTAAGTTCAATCATAAGAAGTTGCTAAATCTCTCTTGACCAAAATGGGCTATAGAGTATGTTTTTCTTCACGAGTCCAGGTCTTTTCTTGACGAGTCCCCTGACCTTTTCTTGAAGGAAGGAACAGAACAAACATCTCTAGGAACACAGTGAATCAGATACAAACTGACGCTGCCCTCAAGGGAGTCACATTCTGTAATTACCAGCAAGATTTCTAATGCTAAAAAGACTTTTACAGTTCAAACTCTTGTCATTTTGCATTTTACCCAGGAAGCAGCTGGGTATTGCAATAAGGATATAACAATTTCTACCTCTTTAGTCAAGTCCTCTAGAAACACTGTAGATACATTGATTTCCTCTTTCTTAAGAGTTTCCTCTCTCTTAAGAGTGTCCCCCTTTAGAAAACACGTAAGGAGCTCCCCACATTCCCCGGGCAGCAGAGCACATCTGCACTGGCTAAACCTGTGTCCTCCAGAATCTGCCACCAGTTCTTTGCAACTAGTGGTTGAACAAACTGGCACTACAAAGCCGGCTGCTGGCCCCACCAGAGACCTTATTGTTGTGACACCCCTCAAAAAAGAGAAACAATGAAAGGGGAAAAAGAGTTTCCAGCCACCCTTTCTCCGTAGAGATATTGGGAAGGTCACACCTGTGGTTAAGGCAAGAGAAACCACCAAAACAATACCTTTTTCCTTCTGAAAAATCACAATTGTACCATAGCAGAAAAATCAGAGAATCAGAGAAGCGCTGCACTGTGTATCCTTTCTCCATATAGAATGTCTTTCAAAGCTTGAAGAAGTTTTTTGTTTTTCAGAAACCACCATGTGAACCCAAGTCTCACCCACTTCTTGGCCCTCAAGCTACTTTTGAAGAGGAGACTACATAATAATCTTTTACTTGGGGATTAAAATAATGGTTATTAGGAGATATGCATCTGAGTAACATAACTTCTGAAAAATTTAACATGAAACAAAGAATACATATTTATGAGATTAGTTCAGTTCTCTTAACATACCACAGTTCTCTTGGGATATCATAAGAAATATGAATGCCATAAGGTTATAAACAACAGAAACTGCAATTAAGTAGAACTTAATAAATTCTTCATATATGTGTTTACTTCCACCATAATATGCATGGTTTGTAAGTAAACAGAAGTGATGCATGTGTGTGTGTGATGATTCACATCTACAGCTAGATTGAAGGAAATGTGAAATATGCTAATACGGCAGGAAAATATTTGCTAACAGGAATTATTTTTTTCTCATCTATGGAATAAATGTATTGTATATTGATCATCAACCATTCACTGTTAAATAATGTAAAAAAACCCCAACAAAACCAACAAGAAAAAGTTAACATATCATAACGAAACCATACTTGTATGTTTCATTTGAGGCTTTTATTTCAATAGACAGACCCTGGGAGTTAATAACTATACTTTCTTATTATCTGAAACATTAATCTGATACTTGTTTTAGAAGTATTTGGGGGGAAATTACTGCAGTAATAATAAAGCTGTTGCTAGGAGGCCTGGAGAAACCTAAACCAATTTGGCTTGGAGAAACAGATAATCAGTGTCTTAGTGCTTTCTTTTTAACGTGCCCCTCATGCTTTTACCCAAGAGCAGGAAATCAGTGAGTGGAGAATAAATCTCCATTCTGATTGTTTACAGGGCATAATGAGGGCCTTGAGCAAAGAAATGCATCATTTGTTTTGTACCTGCAGCTGAACTGCAATGCATCCCATTTAATACCCACCAAATACCATGCCGGACGTGGAACAAAAAGCCATCATTTTAGATGAACACATCATGATTCTGCAAGGCTATAATTATTTGGAGGAAAGTTTAAAATAATCATCCCAGAAAATGTTTCTGGTCCTTTCAGATTTTATAGCAGTGGCCTCAAATTTCAGTTCTCTCATTTTCATTTCTCTCATTTTCTTCCTCGTTAACATCTGATCCTGACATAATTTACTGACTTTTTTTTTTTTCTCTTGTCTCCCCCTTTTCCCAAATTCTGCTTCTTTTACTTTTTCTTCAATGCATGTCTCATTCTGGAGAGAATGAGACTTTGGAAGACTGAGATTTTGACAGCATTCCCCTCCCTCCCCACTCCATAAAAAATATACTTCCTATGCTTTCAGCTGTGATCACTCAATGGCTGCATTTTCCAAGATGAAGCCTCTCTGTGGGCTTCAGTGGACCCCTGGGCATCTCCAGATTCCCACCCTGTATTGCTTACCATACCTTGCCTGTAGCATGGCTAATTCTCATTCTCTTTCTCACCTCAGTACCTCTGATCCTCAAATCCAAAACCTCTTTTTTTCTCTCTGGGCATGTTGTGTCTATATCTGTTTCTCTGGTACTCTCTTGGATCTCCCATTGTTTCTCAAGGTCAAGCAGTTCTAAAATGGAACTTCTCTTACTTCTTCCTAAAATGCCTTCCCTCCCCCATTGCTCTATCACCAGTATTAGGTTCTGTCGCCCTAATTTTTTAGCCTTCTGTGTGTCTCACAGTTCATAGTTCTTAGGTTTTTTCTCACACGTGGGTGTTATAAATAGAACCAATGTTTTTGTTAGTTCAAGGTTTACATTCTTGTTCTTAGAGATATAGACAGCTGATGGACAGTTGTCTTGACCAATGGGATGGGGAGAGGTCTCAACCTTCTCCCCCAATCCTGGCCTTTGTAGAAATACTATAAAAGTGGAGTCAGATTTTGTAACAAACAGTTCATGCCTTCTCACCAGAGTGTGTGTGTGTGTGTTTGTGTGTCCCACAACGACAAGGTTCAATCTTTCTTACTTCATTCTCTTCACATTAAGACTTCCACTAATTCTTTTTGCTTAATCTGGAATATTCAAAACAGCAGGCCTCTTTTAGTGGGTATGTGATTGAAAAAACTAACACTGATCCTCTCATAATTAGCATTAACCTCTTCCTATTACCCTTCTTTTTTAACCTCTACAGTGGATGCCATTTCAAATAAACTTTACCCAAGCTAAGGCTCACTCACCACAGCCCCTATAGATCTTGCTCACAGAATTCACAGACTTCCTCACCCTCATTTTTAAGATTCTTTGCAGATTCTACCTTATAATATCTCATATGACAATACCTCATTCTCTCTATTGTCCTCATCTCTCTCTAGATAATACTTAGGATTTCTCTTCATCCCTCTTTTTCATGGTAGTATTCCCTCTCCAAGCAAGTTTTCTTTTCCTTCCTTTCTTCTTGTATTCCTTTTTTCACCTCAATCCTCTAAATACATGAAATTGGTTTATATTAGAGTCAACTATAAAGAACAAAAAACCCCAAAACAGCTGCAATTTTGGTCAGAGCATGCTTTTGACTACTGATAGTTACAAATCAAAAGGAGGGCAAGAAAGACATTTGTTGCATTTCAAAGCAAGGAGAAAATACATTGCTGCTTGTCTCTCATTGTATGAGGTACCACAAAGGGTTTCTGTAAGTGGTATCACCTATGCTAAATTTTCTGCAGTCAAACCCCATCAGTAAGACTTTAATTTTTCTGTTGCAACAGTAATTTTCTTAAAGACTTGATCCAACAAAGTACTTAAACACCTGTTTGTGTTCAGACTTGTGAGTGACCTCACTGCAGATACTGGAACTGCACACCTCATATACTTGCAATTAAGCACACAAACAATTGTTCTATTCAAATTGTGCTTTAAGCTAGCTTAGTGGTTTATTACTTTCATTTTGCTTTCAGGGCACAAAAGAAATAATTTAAAGAAACGTATCTTGCAAGATGCTGTATTTAAGCAGATTTTTCAGGTTTTAAAATATTTTTAGCTGAGGCATTAACTTTATTCTACAGACTGAGACATTATTCTTCTGACTTTTATGGAAGTTCACAGATATAACAAAGTGTATGTTAAAAAAATGTTAAATCTCCTTTTGCTAACACCTGGGAATGAAAATTCTTGCAATTTCTTCTCTACCCTTACAGGAAAAACACCTTCCATAATGATGCATTTGAAAAGTGTATTCCTTTTAATGACTACTGACTTCCTCAGAAATAGATAGGGATAAATGGATATTGAAATGTAGGAACATATGCCATAGAGCATTTATTGATAAAAAAAGGCTTGGTGTTCTTTCACAGAAACTACTCTAAGTCATTATAGCATTAACACTGGTTCAAACCCTCCAAAGCCTAATGGCATTGTGTCTGGTGCCAAACTAAAAGGTTCAACTGCATACAGAAGAGAAAAAAAGACATAATATATGTTTGGTACTAAAAAATGCATATATCCTTAAAATACCAGGCAGCATAAGAGGAGTACTTGGAATACTGAGTAGCATTTATATAACACATAATAAATTTTAAGCTTACAAAGGAAAAAAAACCTTTTCTTTATAGTTAAAAGCAACTTTTATACTCTTTTAAACATTTTCAAGTCAGTATTTCCCATAATAGTGAATTAACCTTCAAAATTTTGCTGTCATGATAAATATTTACTCCTTCCTCAGGGAAGGGAAGTTTCATGTGTTAATCATGAAATGAATGTTCAACAAACTCACAAAGAAGCTATGAAAGCAGCTGAAACAGCTTGGCTCAGTCTTTTGGATTTTAACCATTTTTTTTCCTCCCAGAGGTTACCCCTTTTTGGATACCTTCCTCCAACAAATGCCAACCTTTCAGATCTTCACTACCCTTCCACGTAACATTTTCCTGAAATTACTGCATTAAAGCATCTGAATCTCCTACTGCTTCAAAATATATATCACACTGAGACAATAGCTCTCAAGGTCACTTCCCAGAATCTTTTCTATTGATTAGCATTACAGACTATTAGATGTCTGGCTGGGTGAACGTCTGCTAGCTACTGCTAGCAGCCTTCTGAGGTTTTAGTCTGTTTTATGGAAGAGCACAAGTATAAATTTGGATCTTTTTTCCCCAGGTATCCTATTGCTACATTTAAATATTACATAAGGTATGGGCTGGGAGCAAACCAGGGGATTTTCTTTCATGGTGCACTGTTGAAGAAGAGCACAGAAAGCTGAGCTCTGCATATCCTGACTGCTGGATGGGAGTCAGCACAGCTCTGCACAGCAGAGATAGTCCCCTTCATCTGTGAGATCAGAGGTTCAGCCTCTGCACCAACCAGACCACTGTGGCTTTTAGAGGGAACTTTGGATTTATGTACCCTTTTTTAAAATTTCTTGATCTACGCTTGCAGCCAGCTCAGGAGCAGCTCTGGGCATTGGGAGGATGAGTGTTAAGGAAAGGTGTTGACTTTTCACACGTGTGGGGAGAGTTGCTGGTGTGTATCTTCTGCCTGGTGCAGGGGAAAGCACTGAGGACAGTGCTCTGAGGTCAGCCTCCTGGAAGCCGGCTTCCTGGCCAAATGCCATCTGCCTAGAGATCCTCTTCTTCCAAAACAGTTATGGAACCGTTTTCTCTCTTGCTGTGGTGGTGGACAATGTGCTGCTTGGAATTTCTCAGTTTTGTCAGAGCAGATATTTCTGTGGTGTTACTGTATTCAGGCTTTGGGTAGTTCATATTTCTGAAGAGCTGTGTATGATTCCAAAATAGTTCTCTGCTCCTATCACATGGGGGAAAAAAATGCCATGCAGTTAGTTTTTCAATGCAAGGCTTAAAAGCTGCTGACTCTTGTTTTCTGAGCTGAGGCCCCTGTTCCATCTATACACGTGCAAATGACACTCATACCCACAAAACTCACTTAATTAAGGACTGAGTCATTCCCTCCTACATTTAAACTCCTGCCCCCGACAGCTGGTACACAGAGTCTTTAGCAGCTTTTAGAGTTTTGGGAGGGTTTTGGTGAAATTTTCCTGTATATACTACATATTTCTTGTTAAATCATGGTCACAGTGTTCTCTAACCCTGACATTCCCAGTTTCTACTGGCAGGGCATCAATAGCTTTTCTTCCTGCTGTCAGTTCTGCTACTGTTGCTCTTTTAAAGATGCTTCTGGGAGTTTTGAGAGGTTTGATTCCTTTAGACAAAGACACCAGCATCAGCCTGGTTCCCATGGCTACAGCTCCTCAATCTCTACTCAATACAGACTTTTCAGCCACTCTCATTCAAAAAAAAAAAAAAAAAAAAAAAAAAAAGAAGTTAAATAAAAATCCTTCCCTTATCTCTGGATGCTGCAAGTTGAATTGCAGCTTCCTCCTGCTATTCATACAGGCAGCAAGAAACCCCAAAGAGGAAACTTAAAGAAACACATGAGCGTAAAGACTCACTGTGACTGTTCCATCCAAGGCTACTGCTATTACAAATACAGCATACATAAATTTGCCAGGAACCATCATGAACTAACTCCTAGGTTTTTCTCTCTCATCCTTTTAAGCTAGAGGACTGAGTGGGTAACTAATTTTTCTGGTTTCCTTGAATGAATTCAGTTAAATTTTGGCATTCTCAAATCAAATGAGTAAAATGAACTGTTTTAACCAAAATGAGAGCATTTTGTTCCCTGTTTTCACGCTGAAGAACATGACAAGCCCAAATAAAAACATTTCAATTTCAGTGAAGGCAATTTTAACAAATGTAAGTAATAGAAAACACAGATATAGTTCTGAGAACTGTATACAGAATAAAGTGAGAAATTAATTTCTGTTCTCTCTTTTTCAGTCAAGCCAAGGTCCACTTCCCTGACTGAACAACAGTTTTTTGCCTTATTTCAACAAGTCTTTAAGGACTGTGCACAAAACCTAACTTAGCTTTAACAGTTTTCTTCCTGCATCATATCATATTCTCTAGTGGAGTAGTTAAAGCAGACACCTGAAGTGCCCTTATACTGGGAGAAAATATCAAATTCTGACTTTTCAGGTCCAGGAAGCATCCCAACCCATTAGCTGGTCAGTGAGGATTTCTTTACTTCTCATTTCTAAATCTAGTCATACACATGGGCGAAATTCACTGAAGTGTACAACTGTCTTTAGGATTAAGAAGTTTGCACTGATTTAATTTAATAAACTGTTTCTAAAACTCTCTAGTCTTCTAGACTATTGCCAGAACAGCACGTAGAATTTCAGAGGAGAACCAATTAATACCTTACAGTCATGCGTTAACACACCATACAACATCTGATGGCAAAAATCCTTGGTTTGGGGATCATTTAAACAAGAACAAGTCTAGAATGTCTGCAGGTTTCACGCTGATTTACCACTCTATACATTACCCAAACTGCACAAAACTCTAGAAAACAGAAAATCTTCTGGTAGCGCAGTAGACAGCTGGTTGAAATACTGCTTGAAACTACCATTTTTGCAAAAAATGTAGGCCTTCTTTTGAACTATTAATAAAATAGCAGCACTGTAGATAAAATATCATACCTTGATTTATTTTTCTCAGAACTGATGAAAAATATTAGCTGAATCAAGGAAAAGTAGCCAGATTTAGATACTATAAATTGATTAGCTAACAGAAAATACATTTAAATTCAATTATACCAGCAGACCTTTTTAAATATGCAGTTGCTTTTGCGACAATTATGAGGTGAAATTTCGATGTGGAGGATTCCTGTACAATTTTCAGTTTGTTCTTTGTTGTTAGCCAGGATTAAATCGAACCTCAAAGTACTTCTCCTGCAATGACACAGCTCTGCCCTGCCAAATGTCTGCTGTCATGGTAGTTTAGCTCACTGATCCCTCTGAGGGATTGTTCTCCTAGTGACAGGAATGGTAGGGTTGTCTAGTGTCTGGGTTCCCCCACATACCTCCCCTTGGCTCTCCGGAATGGTGGCATGTAAAGAATGTATACATTTGACTGGGATTTACAGATAACAAAGGACCAAGCTGGAATAGTTTCTTCATCACAGGTTCCTGCTATGTGAGGATCAACTTTTCACCATGTGTGCAGCAAAGCTGATGTTTTTGGAAGGCTTCAAATCCTCTGCATATGTGTGGTACAAGTGGTCTCTGTGCACATTAAATACACAATCAGGCTCACTGTGGACCATCTGTGCACCACACGGGGAATCTGACACTTTCTATCATCATTAAGCATGATATTAATGCAATACTCAGCACAGGCTTAAATAGTAGAGCAACTAAAATGAAATCAACCCACAGCCATCCACACTCCTTGCTGGGATCCTCCTTAGAAATCTCTTCTTCCCAAAGCTGTGAATAAAAGTACGTTTCTTTTGACCATTTCCCAAATTTATCTGACCAGAAATATGCACTTCTGGGCAATTCAACCTCTCCTCAGCAGCACATTAAAATAGGCCAGAAGAACTGCTGCTTAAGAGTGCCTATTTCTCTCTCTTTTTTGACAGAGAGGCTAAAATGAAAACCGAAGCAGTGAACGCCCACCTGCCAAAGGCCATTACAGCTGGGTGAGAAACACCTCACTAAGTGTCTTTCAAAAGGCTTTTAGCTAAATCTAGGTCCTTTTAAAATGCTCTGTGCTTTTCCAGGACTGCCTGCCATTGCATCTGTCCTGCTTCCAGGCTGCTTGTCACTTGCAGGAGGACCTTCAGGCAAGCCCGAGGCTAACAGCAGGGACTAACTCCACTTCCACAGTTTTCCTACACATCCACCCTCTCTGGCTCATGGACTTCTGTGGATATATGCCCAGACCTTGTGTACCTCCACAAGGTCTCCTCAGCAAGTCTTCCCTCCCCAGACTCAATTACTTAATTAGCAGTTCCCTTCCAACCCCTGCGACCAGCATCTTCAACTGTCTTCTTGGGCACTGGCATTCCTGGGCAGAGCTATAGGAGAGTGGATGCAGCAAGAAGCTAAACGAGATGATGAGTCTGGTTTTTGCTCTTGAAACAAGGAAACCAAACACTATACCTTCTAATGATGAAATACATCCTACATTCATTTTAAACCACCACAGGTGATGCTATTATGTTTCCCCAAATCAAAAGGAATTTATCTTGGGGGGATTACTTTGCCTGCTGTCAAACTCATGGATCTGGACCTTGGCTTGAAAGTAAAAATCATGCCAGGGGCTCTTCCACCAGCTTTTTATCTGGGAGAGGTGGAAGTGAAATTTCTCTCAAAAGTCAAGCATGCATTTATATGCAACTTAAAACTTAACTACTCTCTGAAAATGAGCATTTACACCTTTCAAATCATTAACATCCTCTTGGATACCAATTGCAGTAAACATTTAAAATGACAGCTTTTCTCAGAATTTCCATTGTTATAAGAAGTAACTCAAAGTGAAATTGCCTGTAATTTCAGGCGGATCAATGAAATCCACCTTATGGCGATCTATTCAAGAATGTACTCATTGAGTACGATTTAGGAAAAAAACTGTTAATTCTCCAGAATTAGGCTTCTTAAATACTTCCAGGTACTGCAAGTTAAATTTTGTTCAGTGCTGAAGAACAGACCTGTTTCCTGCTATATTTTTGAAACTCTACAATAGCCTTTCATCTTGCAAGTGTATAACTGAAGTTTCTGTTAGGATTATTATGTACAGCCTAATCGCTGTACTACACAGCAGGAACTTTCCAGTGATCTCCGTGGCAAAAGAAGTACTAAGAAATCAACACAAGAACTACTCACTACATTTCCAAAGCACCTTTTGCTATCAAAAGGTGTTTTAAACCTAGTCTGTTATCTGTTAACAACATACTTCACATTTAATTGTTCCCTCAAGTGTCATTATTCTTTCATATGATCTCTTAATAAAAATAATATACCAATAAAGTAATTAACATATGTAATATAATGTTTATTCATAAGATATTCTCTCTGAGGTAAGCCAGTCTGACATACTCCTCTCTATGAAGGTCTGATGAGTTAGTAATTAAGTAGGCCTTATTTTTGGAGTATTTAATTTGAACAACACTCTCAGATATGTGTTGTGATTCTTGGTGTGTCTTGCATAGGGTCAGGAGTTAGATTTAATGATTCTGATGAGTCCCTTCAAACTCAATATATTCTATGATTCTGTACTGATGATTTTCCCTCATCTCACAAGCTTGAGAAACTTAGCCTAAGAAGCTGACAGCTTTAAAGGGGAGAGCTCTTGCCTTTGAATGACAAATGGGATGCCAAGGCTGATCCCCATCATGGCCAGCAAAGCTGAACACACAGGCATGAAGAGCAAAGAGAACAATCCAAGGGGGGTGGTACGTCTCCACGTTCTTCAGTAGATCCAGATGCTCTAGGAGACATTTTTTGAGTCTTCCAGCTGCCTCTGTCTTTCATGGCGATGAGCAGTCTTTGCTTTGTCTTGAATCTTGGCCAACCACTGAACATCATGTCACTTTGGCTGGAGTGAACACTTTCCTTCTGTGATGGACTTGGGTGAAAGTGGAAGGGCTCATAAGAGCTTGGTTGGTACTGTGATATTTTTCTGCTTCCCGATTTACTCTGTACAAAATTGAAGCTACTCATAAATATTCAGAAGCCATTTATGCATTTGAATTTTTAGTCTTCTTCAACTAAGTGAGCTATGTCATCAAGTTCAATATGCCAACTTTGGGGAGTCCACTTTTCCCCAAACCTTTTTCTTTATAAAGCAGGCATACATCACTCATCTATATTACCCTACAGCTCCATGATGTTTTGTACATGTACTATATCATACGTTAATTCAAGATCAACATCCTGTATTCATGTTTTGCCTTAGGAGAGGGCTGACACAAAAGCACTGAACCTCCTCACTACCTGAATTGCAAACACCAGAATTTATGGGGTGTCTGTGGTATAGGGATTGATTCTCTCTTTCTCTATTGGATAGTATGTGCCCATTTGTGCTTTGATAGGTTGAAAAATAGTGGGATTGCTCAAGGGATTTGTAAATGACAGGTAACACCTCCAGAACTGAGCTTATGTTGCTTACCACCACAACCACACAGCCCTAGCATTGTTCTGCAGGCATTCACATGTTTTCCTTTCTCTCTTCACTATGCCTCCATGTTGGCCTATTGGCTTATTTAGCCAATGAAAAACACATTAAATTTCAAAACTGAAAAAATTCTGTGTGGAAAACTCTTGTTTTGATCAAAGTTTTCTGGACTCCAAAAATACAAGAGATTGACTTGGTTAACGTAGTGATGGGAAAGGATTTTGCATTTCTCACGTTTTGAAGATTTTTGTTATTGTTACTGTTTATTAGAATTCAAGTATTATAAAAAAAGTTTGTTGAACAAGCATTTTGTCTTCTGCCTCATTGCTCTGATGGTACCTTCCAGTATGTAAAGTTGCATTACGTCCACTGGAAGACATAAATGGAGCGTAAACTGATATAGCAATGACTAAAGAGCCAGGATGTGGAAGCCTGAGAGATCCCATCGCATATGCCCTCCTTGATTCACTGACACAGTTACAGTCAGGCGAGATGCTGATATTTGACCCCCATTTCATAAGACAGGGTGAACTGCTGGCAGATGTTGACCTTACAGGCTTGTACGTCTGCAGTGCTTCCCTGCCATTTGCCCAAAATAGCTTTGATTAGCTCATTTTCAGATTGTGCTTCAGTGCCCATTTGTTTTGCCTGGTTCTTGACAAAACACAGCACAATCAATCGGGGTACAAAAAATGTGATCAGTTTTCAGTTAAGTAATTGACAAACGATTGAACTTTATACACTTTTAAACACAGTACATCAGAATAAGAAAAACAGACACATCACAATGTTATTTTGTATATGTTCTGCATTTTTAATAATCTTTGAAACCAAGGTTCCCTCTTTTATTACATGATTGTAATAATCTGGATTTATTTTGTTGCTGGTAATGAAAGGAAATTGTGTGCAAATTCTATTCCCAGACCAGCCAGATTAACAACTGTAAAACCCTTCAAACCTCTAGTTAGCAAATGATTTATTGACATGACATTCAAATGTGTTTTGCTTCAGCATTAATGACAAGAGTTCCAGAACTTGTCACTAAGGTGATAAATGGATCCTTATATATACAGCCTTGAAAAACTGGGAATGTTGCCATTTTCCTCCTTCAAATTTTTGAAAATCACCTCTCTTTACATTTACAGGAAGTAGCAACTTTTTTTTTTCCGTACTGTAGTTATAATATATCACAGTTTTGTTTATGAACAGTTAATTACTTTATTTGACCTCGTGTTATTGGAAGAGTATGGGTTAGTACACAGGAGAAGCACTCTGGAAACAGCTGCTGCAGGACTCATTTTTTTTGACCTTGAAGAAGATAACTGGAATGAATAAATCAGCCTAATCAAATATAACAGTAGTAAAACTGCTGTGGTCATGAAACTCACTGACGGCACATTTCCTAATGTGTCTGGTTTAAGCATATCTATACAAGCTAATAAAAATGAGGAAAATAGGTTCCCAAGGACAAATTGGTCCTGTACTGAGAAAAAAACAGTGACACCACAGCCTATTAGCAATTGCTGAAATATTTATGCAGATAAAAAAATAACAGATTTAATCATGTTGTTATAAAAGTTGGAGCTCTCTGATATTTGCAAAAGAAAGATGTAAAAAATGGTAGGTTTCACTCTCACTCAAAGTGCATGGAGAAATTCCTTTTATTTTTTATCAAACGCTTTTATTCTGAAGATTCATGTGCATTTGTGAAAAAGAACGGATTTTAGTGAATTTCTTATTTGGGAATTGGTTCCACAAAAATATTGTGTATCCAACAAAATGAGTTCAATTTCCAAACCAAAGAATTCAGACTGTTCATTCTATGATGGCTGTTATTTCAGCAAACTGATTTGACTTGTAGAAAAAGGAATTCTACAATATTCGAACAAAAATGAAACAATTTTGTGCTGAAAGGTTTCAATAATTTCTATTCTTTCATATTATTAACAGTAACCAAGTTGATAAAATTTTCCTGATTGACTGTTTGACTTGGTTTGGATGAGAAAAATGACTTTTAAAAAAACCCCAGCAGTTTCCCAGGACACAAAGACCATTTTGTTCTTGTGTATTAAGTAAATTTTGTCATTACCTCAATCTGTTTGTATGGGTCATTTGGTATTTTGAAAATACTCTGCATTCAGATGCTCCTGATAGGTTCATACCCTTTGCTAGTGTGGGTATGCAGCATTACACCAGCTGGGTATTTCACAGCTCAGACACTGCACAGCTATCCAGGCATGCTGGAAGGACCCAGGTGTCAGACTGCAAGGGAGGGAGAAGGCAGGAGTGAGAATCAGTGTTGACTGCCCCCCAAATTTACTTCCTTGCAGCAGAGACCATGCCAGCCTCCTCAGCTCACTGCCTTAAGGTGCCTAAACTGAACTGCTGTTATTCAGATGAAAATTAGGGCTTCTCTGCCAAAGAAAACAGGAGTAAACTCAGTGTGAGTGGAGCAATTGCTCTGATATAAAGCTCAGTACAAAACACCACCCAGACTAGGAACACCTTCAGCATCTCTAGCACAGACCATCCATTAGAAACCCAACAGCCCAGGCTCTGTAATTAATACAGCGCCAGCAGTTTTTAAACGTGACTGTACTTTATCACAACTTTAATGTGAAAAATTGGATTGAAACTCCTGGGAGAACAAACTTCCCTTCTGCAGTGAATCTGCAACTCTTGTGCATAGCAATCCTCCAAAATTCATGCATCTGGAAAAAGGATAAGATGAAAGCAGAAAGTGCCCTTGTATGTAAAAAGCTTAAAAGTAACGGAATTTGCTGAACTTTGATGTACATTGAAAATGTTTAAATGTCTCAGAGCATTTTTTTTTTATTAAACTTATTTCCCCATCCTTCATAACAGTAGTACAGCAACAGCTCTATTATTGACTGTTCTATAAAGATTTATCTTCATCTTGGACAAACTCAGATTCTTAGCTGGTATATTTCTGAATGCCGTTTGTTCTGAAAAATGAGGCCTTTTCCTTAGTCCATTAGATTTCCATGTAAAACTATCTGCTATGATTCCCAGGAGCTTTATTCCGTGTGAAAGGTTAAAGGTAGGTTTCCCAAGTCTTATAGGAAACACTCCTACTGTTCAATAGTCCAGGATGTAATTTAAGGTCAGCATTAGTTAAGAGGAAAATATGAGCTGTTCTATACTTGAACAGAAACCACAGGCCTTGCAAAATACTGGTAAAGTTTCAGTGCTGTAAGAAAAATAGAAATGCATTTTTTATTGTTATGAAATTCCTGATAAAGGTTGAAATAGCTTTCATAGCAGAGATTTAAATAAAGTTTCTATTACACTGCTTCCTGGCATTTTATCAAATCAGATGGATGTAGACAACATATACTATTATCTACATTAATCCCACATTCAGACTCTTCAAAGCATCTGAAGACATCTTTAGGAGGGCATTAGGGTTTTTTTTTGCTTAATTGTCAATACCTGTGGTGTAAACTGGAGACATTAAGATGCTGTGAAGTAGCTCTTTCTGATAACAGGTAACACCTTACGTTGCTTTTAGCCGATGTTGCTCATTGTTGGCTCCTTTCAGGCTGGCTTGCATTGAGGTGTCTGTGAAGTGCTGGTGACTTGGTGTGGTGCCCAGCCAAATTGGCTGTTGTCTTCTGTAGCCTCCTGTGACCTGTTTTCAAAAAGAAGGGCAGGTAGAGAAGCTGTGATAAAGAGAATGGTTAAGATTAGGATATGATACATCAGCTTGTTTAGGTATGTTGTGCTTATTATATGCACTCATATATGACTTGGAAGGAGGGGTGATCACTGTAGAAAATATGAGTCAGGGTGACTTTGAATTCCTCCTCAGCCCTCTGGTTCTTCTGACCTCAGTTACCCAGAAGAATGATGGTGAGTGAATTTCATGCCTGTTGATGAGAAAAGTATGAACTACCCAAACATTAGAGATTCACTAATTCAATTAAACTTATCAGGCCAGCAGAGAGGAGAGGTTCTCACCAGAGCGCCATTAGGGCTCTGCTGAATGCAGTCAATAAAAGACAGGATATGCTGCAGAGATAAGAATGGGATGATAAACTCTGCAGAAGGCATAATGCTGTAACCAAGTGTGCCTCCCCATCAAAAATACAAAGAACAGCACTGGAGAGAGGAAAACAGCGAGTTCAGGAAAGAATGGTGGAAAAATCAACTTGCAAAGCAAAACTCCCTACAAGAAAAAGTCAGTAGAATCAGGAATTTTAAAAGAATTTTAAAGTGATTATAAATAATGACAATAGTTTTGGGAAGTAGCTAGAAAATCTCATGCAAAGGCTGATCTTTATTGGATCAGGAGGAGACACAATGATGAGGGACAACTAACCCACTTGCACTTACTGAGAAGTTCTTAAATCCTATATTGAAGCATCTGCTGGGCACAGGTTGAGAGTACTGGACAGCATTTCTAGTGTAACAATTCCTGAATTCATTTATTGCTTGAACATTAAAGAGGAAAGAATGATACAGAGTTACTAATATAGTTGCTCATAACTTTACCCCTAAAACACCTAAAAATTATTTTTCAGAGCTTCCTTGAATTTCCCTGAAAAGTTTCTGTTAAAATGCCTTCTTTGTGCTTATTCAGAAATAAATAAAAAAAAATCTTTTCATCAAAAGATCAGCGTGAGACTAACCTCTAAATGCTGACCTCAGAAAAGTAGTCTTTTGCTGCTACAAAATTAGACACGTCTGTGTCTCTGCTCTGAATAAGTTGTTAACCTTCACCCTTTTCCCAGCATTAGCAGAAATAACCATTGCTACTTATCATTGTTACTCATTGTTTTCAAAACACATGTGTTTTGAAATCTTCGCCTTGAGAAGATTTTGCAAAAATTGCCTACATACAATTAAAATGAATGGGATATGAATAAACTGTAGTTAACAAGCCACAAAGACCGATTTGGAACAGGACTCTTAAGATGTGATTTGAGCACTGTGATAGAGAACACCTGATGAATGAAAATCCTAGACTGAAGAAAAGGCATGAAATGATAGACCATTAGAGAGGGAAGTACAGATTCATTTGTTCTATAGATGTACTTAAAAATTTGCTTATCTTTTTATTCTACTCCCATTGTAAGCCACAGACAAACTTCATATATTTCCAATTGATTTTCCTTTTCATGGTCCAGTGGACTTGTCACACCTTATATTCAGTGCAAGTTTTGGAAAGTGCTCACATTCACAGTGTTACCTATTATCTAAACCAGTCTGGGTTTGAACCCAAGTTCCAGGGTATGAATACTTGTACTTGGTCAAGTGTCCTCTGACAGGTAATTGCTGAAGGTAAGCAGAACTGACAGTTTCTTTAGGTTTAAGGGCCAGGGTGACCCTAGCTTTCAAATTTAAGAGCGGGTTTTGTTCTGTGAGTCCAGAGGTAGCACTGGTTACTCCCTTGCACCTCAAAACGAGACCAAACAGAGGGAAAAATAAACATGTCTCTCAGTATTGTCTAAGAGCAAGTTTAGATCTCTGCCCATTTGGTGTGCTGCCTGTTTGGAATCTCACCTGGGGCAGTTGGTATTTGTCATGCACTGCAGGGTAGGCTGCAGTGTCTAAACCAGGACAGGAGATTCCTCCTGAGGAGGCAGGGGACATCAGGCATTACAACACCCTGGGAGGTGCAGCTGTATTCTATTCTCTAACTCAGCTGCGGAGAACCAGAGGGTATTCTGGCACTTGCTCAGACTTTTGAGAACCCTCTTAATAAATAGCAACAAAAGTAGAACAAAGAGTCAACACAGCATCACTTGCATGCTTTCACCACCCTGGTATACGAAGATTATGTAGTCCATAAATAGTCTGATAGAACAGAAGGAATTATGAAAGTCATGTGATCCAATGTTCACGACAGCACATATCAGAAAAACCTCAATCGTTCCTGCATAGAGATCAAAACTTGTGTTTGGACAGAGGAGACAGATCCAACCTTGCTGTGAGGACTTAATGTCTTCACCACATACAGTGGCACGCTGTTCCAGTGGCTAATTATCCACCCTTGCTGCTGGGAATGTGCTATTTCTGGCTTGATTTTGTTTAGCTTCTGCTCCTATTTCAGCTTTTTTTTTTTTTTCCTTGTCTATTCTCTCTCTGCAAAATTAAAGAGACAGCCACAGCCAGTAATCTTTCTTCTTATGTTGCCACTATTAGACTGTAACTGAATCAGTGCTTAGCCAATTTCAGGCTGAACACCTCAGATTTCAGTATCTATGTTAGACTTTCCATAGCAGAATTTATTTGTTGTTCTTTCTGATCCCCCTTTTGTTTGCCCTTTTCTCTTTGACATCAGGATCAAATTGTTCCTGTGCCAGACTTGATTGTCTTGTACACAGAGGTAATACCTCTCTCTCTGCTCTAGCTTCCTCTCAAACCAAAGATATCACTTGTCAGGATGAATATTTTCTCTTTAGCAAATGCTGAGTTTGTTGGACCGGTGCAGCTGTGGAGAGGGAGGGAAGGGATGGAAATTTCTTCAGAGCAGTACAGAAACGCAAGCTGCTGCTCCTTCTGGAATAAGGTTGGGGGTAATCCCCTATATGCATGGGACAAGGTGATTTATTGACAGTGTGGGTGGGCACTTAATGTTACTGTGAAACAGGATCTGCGGCCTGTGGAAACCTGGGGCAGGAGATCAGGACAGAACTGAGGCTGCAGACAGCCAGCTTTCCACTGGACAAATGTCTGTGAACTTTGAAAATTCTATTGAATTGTGAATGCCAGTGTTGTAAAATACATAGAATGTTTTAAGTATGTGCCTCTGGGTTAGTACCTAAAACTGCTTTCTATCAGAATTGAGAGTACCTTTATAGTTATAGTCCTTTCACTTTCTGTGCATTATTTCAACTATATTTTTAAACAAGTGTATTCAAAATTGTTCAACAGATATTTTCTTCACATATATTTCAAACTACTGCTTATCTAAAAGAGAATTTAGAATATGAGATATGTGCTGTCATTTATCTACAGGTTACTTAAGTAACCTGCTATTACTTCTATTCCAGGATTGTATGAATCACATTTTTATAAGCAGAAGGAAACATAACCAAAAGATTTCCAGATAGCCTCTGTGGTCATCAGATCTAAATACCTACCTGGTAGCATTAGTAATTTCACTGTGTGTTATCTGAATCTTTAGGCTTTGAATCATCTCTCAGTTTGGCTGTATGTTCCTAAGCCAATTTTGAAAAAGGAAATTAGGCTCCTAATTTTGAAAGCTGAATGGCATCAGAGTGAATTAGACTCTAAAATCTGGCTTGATTCCGTTCACTAGCTGTGCTATGACTGCAAGGCACTAAAAGGCAGCCACGCCTTTGCAAGAATTTTTGGTTTCTTATTTTACACTGAAAAAGTTATCCTAAATACACAATATATTCAGCCATGAAATTTGCTAATGTATTTATATGCTGTTATGACTAACACAGGCATTCTTAATTAATAAGTCACAATTTCTTATTAGGTCCCTACTCACTAAGTGGCATGTGACTCAGTTGAAAGGAAATCATCAGGCAAAGCTCTGGTGAGTGCTTTAGAAATACCGTAATGGCTGCACTGCAATTAATGAAGTGTTAGAGATAATCCATTGCCATCTGTCTTTATTTTGCTAAGCCACTCAAGCAGAGACCATATTTGAAGGGAGAAAAGAAAATCCAGATCTAGAAGAATACTGCAAATGAGTATTCACCAACATTTGTTCCATCTCTGAGCAGCTGTTCAGTGTGATCGTGTTCATACCTCCTTTTATTCTCTATTCATGATCATTCTCACAAATGAGGTTTTTCTCCACGCAAATACCTAATTGCGAAGGAGCACATTGCTATTCTTCTATTCACAGTGCTTTTGCCTCTCAGCCAGGGACCCAAATCAAACTGTCTAACTCGCTGCTCGACAGCTGGCTGCTCACAAGAACCTGGGAGCAGTTTTGAGGTGAGACCTGCACAAAGGGCTTTGGTAAAAAAGTCCCCAGGACTCCCATTTCTGAATCTTGAGTGAAAGAGAGAACAAAAGCAGAAATGACTGAGACTGTCAGGAATATGGCTCACTAAACCTTTTGGCCAGCTGCAGAGTTTCCTAAGCTCTAAACTGGGCTGCAGCCCCAGGGGTTGGAAAGGCTGGTCTGAAGGTAGGAAGCTCTTTTTCTTCTTTTTAACAATGAGATACAATGAGGGCAACAATCTTTGCAAATGGCTGTACTCATATGCATACTTATATGAACATATGTGGTGGCAGTGCTTCATGGGGATACAGTTGGAATTCCCTTGTATCTATGCATCTCAGGAATCTTAAATGATTTTTTTTTGTTCTGGTTCTGCTTTCCCCACTTCATCATGGAGACTCACCTCTCTGTCCTACTCACCTTGTGTTCATCAAATACAGATAGAGTTCAATCATTAGTATACTTGCACCACTCTGAAGACAACTAAGTCTCCTTTTAAAGAAGTTTAATTAGTCTTTGTCAGGAGCACTGACCTACCAGTTAGTTTTTTTAAACCAAACAGAAAATGCACGCTAATAATTATAAGTCCGCAGCTCTCTCCAGGAGATGATTTTTGTGATAATGAAGGAAAAACTGTGGTAAAATCAGAAAATGGTCAGTGAGCATCCTTAAAACAGTGTGAAAAGCACTGACCTTTATGAGTGTTTATTCCACTCAGTAAAATTGTCCAAATGAAACACTGACAGTTTTATTACCCAGTGGACTGTAATAAACCAAAATTCAATATTCTTTTTTCACTACTACTATTACTGGGGAGCATCTTGAAAGACTATGTTCTTCATGTCCAGAAACATAAAATGCAGTCATTCAAGATACACCAAACAGTTTGCCAAATAGATTTTGACAAAGGTTCTTCATCAATATTTTACTGAGAATGAAAAATGAACATGTCCTTTTTATTTATTCTCTCAGGAGACTAGCAACCTCTCACTGCACTTCAAGGGAAAACTCAGTGCTTCTGAAATGACAAAATCCTTCATGCAATCTTTTAAGAAGGTTCCAGTCCCACATGCCCATAATTTTTCATTTACTTTTTAATGGGATCTTTTTTTCAAAATCATATCTGGCATATTTTTGAGTAGTATTCATAGCAAAGCAACACCTTGTCTGCATAGGTATTTATTCCTGCAGAGATCTGCGTTTTGATTTTATCTGTGTGTGAAATGAATTCTGACAGCTCAGCTTATCAGTAAAAATGAAGGCTGCTTTTACAAAATCAGTCTGCTCATGCACTCTCCAGCTAAACAGGCTACAAAAGTCTAGCAGTTTCACCAAGGTGAGGAAGCCTCTGAGTCTGTTGGTTTTTCCTTCATAACTTAATTATAATACTTTGTAGGGTGAAGAAGTTCAAAAAACTGAACAAAGAATGAAGACCTCTCCTTACCTGTTGATAGCCAAATATTCCCACCTTTACCATTCATGGGTGTTTTATCCATGTTTGATCCCGTTTGATTTCCGTTAAGGGAAATACACAGAGTGGAGGGACAGACATTGCCTTTTACAGGCCATTGCAGAAATGCAGGCTAAGTGCTCTAATGGCTCCTTGACAATTCCTGCCTTCTTTTACTGAGAAGCTGGGGGAGAGGACTCATCTCCTATTTTATTGAAATTGGAGGTTCCTAAAGGAGGAGCACCATGAGATTGTGCAGCACCATGAAATGGGCCTTTCTTTGGAAACCCCATGCCTGCCTGCAGAGAGAATGTCAGGGCAGGGAGGTCTTCTCTTCCTTACTGGCATGGGTCTCTTGGACAAGGTACCAATGTGGACAGACAATCACACTTTCTCAGCTGACACTCAACCCTTGGCTGTCAGCTGATCCATGTCACTGCCTTGGGTGCCAGCTAGAACTGGTTACGCTATTTTGGATTCTGTGATGGCAGAAAGTAGGACTTAGAGTGTACCTTCCTTTCTGATGGCCAGAAAATATCCTTTGACTGGCTTCAGTCCTGTTACTGTGAGTGATTTGAATTATAATGATACCTCTAATATTTTTTCATAGAAAAATGTGCAGTATGCCATAGACCTCTGGAAAGAATGAACAAATCCGTGGCTTGAAATGATCAAAAGCAGCTTTTGGTGTATCATTCTGCAGTGCAGATTTGCCTGCAGCCTCTTTTTCTGTAGCATTTCTCTTTAAACATTTCCTCAGCATCAATCTGTTGGTCATTCCATCACAGAAAAGAATCCTCCTTTGCAACCTGTGATAAAGCTGCAAGCACACATAAAACATCTTAAATCATAGAGATTTTCTCAGAAGTGACTGATAATCAGAGAGATAAACTGACAGGGAGATGGTTGATGTAGAAGTAAGACCTTGACATAAATCTTTCAAAGGACAGGGAATAGCTGATAAAGAAAATGAAAAATAGAATGTCAAATATTCAGGAAGTTGGATAGAAGTCGAGGTTACAGTGCACTTGCACTCCCAGAACACCTATTCTGAGAGGACAGTAAAAGTAAATCAGAGCATCTGTTCTCCCAGCATTCATGTTTCAGTATTGTTTTGGTGTTGTCTTCCTGGTTTGACAGGGTCAGCAGTTCATTGCATCTAAATGCATGTTTGTCTCCTTAAATGATCTTTCAGATCATGTTTACTTGTTTACTTCAGTCCTTAGTCAGGGATGTACCCAGTGAAAACTGGCTGCTGTGCATTTTGACGTTGCAAGATGTAGAGAACTGCACATCCCTGTATCTGAGGGCACAGTTAAGCCCTCAAAACAGCTGAATTGTGTCTTTGTACAACTGGGGATTTGATAATTGGGCAGATGAAGCATGAAGGAATGAAGCTAGAGAGCTGGTGGCCCAAATTCCAGGCTGAATCCAACAAATTGCATTGTAAGAATGATTTTTTTGTCTTTAAAGCTTCTTTATGGCAGGGCTGTAATGGAGATAAAGCAAATGTTACTTACTCCTGGAGTATCATTCAAATGTCATTCCTTTAGAAGAATGCTATGCTGCTCATAAGCAGGCACAGGGCAGCAGTGGAGTCCTTGTGCTGTCTGCATTTGTGACTGCTCCCACTAAGCAAAATCCTAAGGCCATTCAGTGCCTGCATGACATGGAGTAGGGTCATGTCAAAAACATATCCTGTTATGTTCAGGGTGCAGTTAGAGATAATAAGCTGGCTTATAGTTTTAATCAGTAATGATTCAATGCATCTCTGACAGATATGTAAAAAAAAATCTGTAATATTCATGTCAGTGTTGCATCCAGATTCCTTAGTCAGTTGTGCATGGGAAAAGGAAGAATTTTGAAACATTGCCAACACATGGATATTAGGTTATTACTTAAATTGACTGCATCAGCAAATGCACAGAAGTATCATTTACCAGACAAGTTTCTCTTGGTTTGTCTCTGATAGTGGATTTCTGTTCACATAAATGGAGTTCCTAGAGCTTCCTAAGGGGAGAAATGTGAGGAACAGACATCCCATTTATCATCCTCAGGCCAGTGGGGACACTGAATATTTTAACCGAGTTTTGACAAATTGTGTGTAAGTTGGTGATCTAGGAATGAAGTTCTGGAAACCATTGGCTATACATTTGTAAAAACAAGTAGGAAATTTAATATGTTAGGAGCCAGAGGGAAGGAGTGTGCCTGTGTCATGCAGAGGGAAACTTACATTTGAGACAGGGAATAAACTGTAGTTATAATTACAGAAAAAAAATTTGGCTGCACTGGAGGATGTTTTGATTTCATTGATTTCAGAGAGAATAGAATTACATCCAGAGCATGTAGGAGTGAACAGTATTTGTTAGGATCATATCTTTAAGACAGATGCAAGTATAAACTAAAGGACAGATGCCCCTGAGAGAGCAGTAACAGTTAGGAATAAAATTACTTTTTTTCCCTGAACAATGAACTTGGTGTATGGTTTTGTAATGGTATTTTTTTGCTCTTCAGGGCAACTTGAGAAAATGTTTTTTTCCTTCTCCTTCTTTAAATTTGATGCTTTCAAGCTGGTTTATGTGAAAGGGAAAAAGAATGCAATCCTTAGGTAAGCACTTGCTGCTTCAGGAGAAAAGCTTTTGACATTTGCCTTATGTATGAATGTAGTGGTACAGAGTGCCAATCCCTAGAAAAGAAGTTTCACATCAGCACAGAGATTGATAGTACTGTGTATATTGATGCCACCTTTGTGCAGGGCTATGATGTCTCTCACTGGCTCTGTAGAAGTGCCACACTGCCCCTTCTTTCCAGACATGTCAGCAGGTCCTAAGGGCACGTTTCTGTTAGCTGAGTGTTCCCATGCACACTGCTGAAAAAAGCTGCCACTAGTTCCTGACCTGAGATCTCAGTGCAATATAAAATGCTTTCTCACAGTACCTCTGGTTTAAAACCTGTAGGAAGCATTCTTATTATACTTGTCATGCAGAAAGCAAGGCTACAAGAGGAACTATGTGGACACAGAACATGTTCTGCCAGTGGCAAAACAGGCATTATGAACTTCACTGAAGTATGAACCAAAGTTTGTTTTTAGCAGTAGGGAAAGCACTCAGGGTACATTCTATTCATTCCAGATCTACCTGGGGTCCCAGAGCTTCACAGAGATGACGTTACAATAGTTCTGTGATGCCAATGCTTAAGGGACTGTTTTTGCCCTGGGTGACACCTCATGAAGAAGATGTTATCTTAGCTGGACATTATCAGCTGTGTAAACTCAAGACTTGAAAAATTTCCTCTTCTAAGTGCATCATTAAAAATTAAGGAAATCTGGCGTCTCCCGAAACATTTTGGCAAGCCTGCCAAGTTTTTAACTTCCCTGCTTCCATTTCCATGCTGAAAAATCAAGAATGGGGGAAAAGATTTTTCCTTTTTTTTTTTTTCCACCTCATGTTATAGTGTTTTGAATGCAGAAATTCAAGGAACATGGACTATAAATGTGCAATGGAAGAACTGACTTGACTGCCAGAACCTCAGCCAAGATTCAGTGAAGATGTGGCTCAGCAAGGGGAGATGGGTCAGGAAATCTCTGTATCATTCATATTGGTCTGGCTGTTCAGAATATCAATTCTACTCATTGCTGTTGGATTATACACTGAGGAGAAGAGGAAAATTAACTTGCTCTCTGGAATGCAAGATGAGAAATAGTTTTGCTGCCCAGGCTCACATTTTTGAGCTATGATTCTGCTGATATCAGCAGCTGTCTGCTGAACCATCTTTCTCTTTTGCTGTTGCACTGGTCCTTTTAAAGGAAGAATAACCACTGTGAAATAAGTTGGAGTAAAATGCAGCTGAACTTCAAAGGAATTACTGCAGCAGGGACTGGAGATCCACAAAAAAGACATAGTAAATATAAAATGAACATAAACAGATTCTGCTGTTCCAAAATGTGAGTTTCAATTGTTTTGATACAAATATTCCAACCAAATATAGAAACGGAAGCTCCAGAATAGCGCAATAACACACATGCACAGACACACACACAAATACTTCCACGCTTTCTGTTACAGTGCCAGACCTTGGCAGCAGGAGATTATTAGCTTGTTTATCAGAGTTTCAGGTCTAATTTTTGTCTCTTTTCTAACAGAATAATTTCACTGACTTCAAGAGATATGTTCCTCCCTTTTCCAAGAAGGATACCACATATAGGCTGGAGAAATACATGTAACTTAACCAGACAAATAAATTTCCAGATGCTTTTCTGCCTTCAGTGAAAAACTGGGGGTTTAGTTTTGCCTGTCTAAACATAACAGTCAAGATTTGTTTGCTTTCACAAATGAATAAAATTCCAGATTATCTTCTGTGCATTTCAGTCATTATTTCCACAAATACATGTTTATTTTAATTTGTCCTAAATTTTCTATTTTAATTCCATAAATAGCAAACTACAATAAGTATCACTGGCATTGTTTATTAAAGTTTACAGAAGGGTTTAATCCATATCATAGTTTTAAGACAAATTTTCCATTTAGAATTAGTATAGTACAACTGAAAACTGAAAACAAAATATAATGTGTAGAACTGCTATGTATTTATCACGTCTGAGGAAGTGCACTTCCATATTATCACTTCAATGAATTAGCACTTCTCCTAATGGGAAATTCAATTTTAAAAGAAATGTCTTCTTTTGTTTTGTTTTTTGTTTGTATGTTTTACTTCATTTTGTTTTGTGTTTGATTTGGCTGGGTTTTTTTGTTGTTGTCTTTGTTGGGGTTTTTCTGTGAGATGTTTTAGGTAAAATGTCTGTATTTTAGGATTTTGGGTCCAATCATCTTTCCCCAGCATTTGATAATACCACTTGGGTGGCAGGAGAAGTGCTGGCAACTAGTGTTTGTTTAGTGCTGTGCATGAGCACTTAGCCCTGAGCCTCTCTGGGACATTTGTTTCTCCAAAAGCTGGTTGAGGAAGGCAAAGTTGGACTTCTGCTCTGAATCTCTCTCCCAAAAGCCCATCCTCCTCTGTTCATACCAAGATAATTTCAGCTGCACTTTCCAGGGGAATATTACCAAATGGATAAGGAAATGAAGAAGCTGTTTAATGGTCATGTGTTTTAGGGTGTCTTGGTCAACTTCTGGAATGTTATAAGGTGGTGCACAAAAGTTCTAGAAAGCCCTTGCTGATGACCGCAGGACTGAGAGAAACAATTCTTGTGGGATGGCCCCAGGGTGACCCAGGGCAGCTCACTAAGCCAGCAAAACCCTACCCTGTTTTTTCCCTTAGTTTTCTGCTGATTCAGTGGGTTGAATCATCTCCCTGGGAGGTCAGAGCAAGGTGAGAACAGAGAGGAGAAGGAAGAAGAGGAAGAGCCTGGCCCCGTCAGCAGCACCAGTCTTCCAACAGGGCTCAGCCTAGCTCAGCTGATCACCTTTTGGCTCAATTCACATGAAATATTGAAATAAATTTAGAAACAGTGTTTGAGACTCAAGACCTACTTATTTACTACCTCCACATATCATTGAAGAACAGTTTATACATGCAGATTTTCCAATCACTTCATATGCATTTCAACAATAATATTCATATGTCTGCATCTTGGGTTTAGCCCTGCTCAACAAGAAACATATTCTCAGTCCCTGTCAGGTATGCAATTTTTCTGTGTGGATACACTGTTCAGTGTGGTCCATTCAGCAGGAACTAGTTAATTGTGAGTTAATCTGGAAAACCTCTGTGGCAGTCTGAGACAACGAGGGATTGATGAAAAAACAGACACAGCAGTCATTTATTTGGTGATGTGGTCTGAATAAGAGATGAACAGTAATGGGTTATTTAAACAAGCCTGCTTTATTGTCTTTGTGTTAAAAAGATTCTGTGACATTACAGAAGGAGATCATCAAAAGGTCTAGTAAAGTTCCCTGCCCTTTAGTGTAAAATTTCTCCAATTTCCTCCAGGCAGAAACAATCTGCTGAGTAGTGGCATCTGCCCTGTGCTGCACAGGCTCCTTTAGGGTGAATGAAGTTATGCTTCCTTCCACATTTAACTAAGGGAAGTGAAGGAAGAATTGCTTGCCGGATGTATATGCATGTGCTTATACGTATACTTGCACGTACATATACTGGGATATGTGTATATATGTGTGTGATTGTATGCATTATATATATAGAGAGAGAGAGACAGAGATTATTATAAGTACATATAGGCAAAAAAAATTGCAAAACTACTTAGAAGTATGGCTTAGAATTGATCAAAACAGCAAGGCAGGAAGTGAGTTGATACATTGCTGCTGCTGTAACCTCTCTTTAGGTCAAGCTGGCAGTAGGAAAAGCACCCCCTTGTCAGCCTGTATCTGCAAAAAGCAAACGCATTCTGGTCAATGCCATCTGCCCCTGTAACGTGACTTAGGCACATAGGGCGGGTAATGCCAGAATGTTTCAGTGGGGCTGTCCTGTCTAAGGCAAGTGAGGATGTTCAGTATTTGATATATTGAAGAGTTGGAGATACAGCAGAGTGGACCAACAGAGATCCAGAAAATATGACCTATGAGGAAAGATTAAAAGACTTGAACTTGTATATCCTAAAGAAGAAAAGACTAAGGAGAAGATAAAATAATAGCTTTCAAGTAAAGATGAAAGACAAAAGGAATAAATTGTCTCTAGAACCATGATGAATCAGATAAGGGGGAATAAAATCAGATTGTATCAAGGAAGATTTGAGTCAGAGACTACGAAAAGTTTATGCAGGGAGCAAGTACAAATGTACACACATAGGCAATGTGACTGCCAGTACTGAGGTCTTCAAGAATAGAGCAGAAGAGAAACTATCTTGGATAGTAGTTTTCTGCAGAGGGCTGGAATTCTTAAGGCTCCTGCCAGGCTCATTTTCTGACTTTTTGGCAATTTTCAAGCTATTTTATCTGGTCCAATGATTTCTGACTAGAAAATTGAATCATTATATATCAGGGGCCCTTGGGATATGCTAGAGTAAGACTAAGACATCTGAAGATCATGCATCTGCTACACAAGTGTGATGTGCCCAGACAAGGAGAACGCAGACCGTGAATGAATTTTTTTGGTATATTATATATGATAGTTGAAGACACTGAAATTGGCTTTCTGTGAACATGCCATGGAGACAAATGCTCCTTTATTTCCCAAAACACAGAGAAATGCAGTAAAACAAATGTTCTGGGTTAGGATTAAGCTTGACAAATCCAGGAAACTGAGAGTTAAACTTCTCACTCTTTCCCACAACTGAAAGCTGTTGTGCTTGGTCCTTGATGCATAGCTTGAATTTTTGCATAGTTTAGTTAATTTAGAGGATTTAGGAAGGCTTGCTATAAATATTACATAACAGTAACATTCTGTTGTATTAAGAATGAATACCAGGGACTTTATCAGAGTTTGAAGGAGTTTGAATCATGGCAAGTGGGTATGTAAAAAATGATGTTAAAATAAATGTAGAAGTAGTTCAAGCATACTAATATATGCTATTTTTTTTTTTTAATCTTCAATTCAGCTTGCTTTCTCCTGACCCCATTTTCCAAAGGACCAAACTATGTTGCAAAACCAGAAAACCAAGTACTGCATAATACTTTCTGGACTTTCTTGGATGCATTAACTCAAAGACTGCTTATGACTTCAGTGGATTTGAATCTTATGAATGCCTGATTGCAGTGCGTGGTGATAATGTAACCAGCAACATAATTTATGTTCATAGTTTTGGAGGAGGGAGACAAATCATAAAACTCGCTACTTTGAATAGCAGTGCATTATTTTATCATAGTATTTCACCCTTTCAGCACCACCATCTGTGATGTTTTGAAAAACCTAGATAAAGTAGAGTAGGGGATGAGGTTTATACACACAAATGACAATACCCATCAACTCTTTTGCTCCAGCATGCCCACAGAGGTTGGGCAACCAGAGAGGTTGCTCATGAGGTTGGGCTGATACCCCTGGAACCTTCCAGTCAGAGATTTTGCAGAAAAAAAAATCATTAGAAATAAAACAAGTAAGGAATGTGAGCAGACAGAAAGGGAGCGAGGGAGAAAGTGACTCTTTAAGAGCAAGACTGCTAGCAGCAGGAGAGGTGGAAGCCAGAGGGCATTAGAAGTGCTCTTCACACACAGAACAGTATCTGCAGATTGTCAGTGGCACTGATTGTGTGACCCAGGCTCGAGATGCTGCAGGTGTTAGCCTGCAGGGAGGGAATATTTTGCCATCAGCAGAAGCTGAGGCTAACCCCAAAGTACACTGTCCTCACTGACTGTCCCCTAGCAGGCAGAGCTGGGAGCTGGTAACAGGGTTCATCAACAGCAACCCACACCCCCCCAATAAGTGAAAATCCAGGATCCATCCAGGGACACCAGCTGGGAGCAGTAGAAGAAAGGACCAAAGACAGGACTGGAAACAGGGCTGCTACACAGACCCAAGGCCTGTCCATGAGTCTGGGAGAAAGGCAAGACCAAGCCTGAGCTGAAACAGGGTTCCTGGGCCTAAGGAAAGAGGTGGGATAGTACCTTAATGTCGCCAATCCACATGCTACTGTGAGATGGCGACCAAAATTTAGGGTTTTATACAGCATTGTTCTGCGCATCAATGAAGAGGGATTTATATCCAAGTCTTGAGGGAAGTTAGCAAAATGGAAATTGGCCAGTTTGGAATAATATGATTTCCAGGTGGACTTTCTTAGTTGTTTGATTATCCATCACTTAAAACCACTTTCTTTCCTAAGGAGCACACTTTCAACAGTCATATTAGATAATGTCACTCATTAGATCCTCCTTCGGGAACTCAAACCTTGCCCAATCACCCAAACAGACAAGTTTGTAGTGGCAGAAGCCTGTTACTGTGCAGTGTAAAAAGGGAAGGCATGGAGTACTGGAAAGGTTAATATGTAAGTAAGAAGCAGTCCCTGCTGCTTCAAATTGCTTGCCCCAGTTCTGACCTGAAAGAATGGCAGAGAAAGGAAAATATCATTAAAAAGCTACAGGTACTGGATTTTGAGTTGCATCTGGACTAAACATATCCAGACAATGTTTTTTTAGCTCTTTCCACTTGTTTGAAGCAAGTTGGGTTTCTGTGAACTTGTCTGAACATCAAATGTCAAATCAAATCCAAAATTATTAAGTGATACGCATATCCTTTAACCTGACAGAGCAAAATCAGGTTTGGATTGGCTACTTAACACAGTGGATCAAACTAAAACAAGCATTGCTTTGTTTCCTAGTCTCAGAAGTCAGAAAGTAGCGCATGCTCTTGCACAGGAAGTCAAATGAGGGCTTTGTACCATTCCTGCCTTTGGATTTATGGAGCCAGCTGATGCTAAACAGGCACTGGCCCTTACCCTTGTAAAATTCAAATCTTGGTGAAAATCCATAAGGCAATTCAAGAGCCACCCTCCTGTGGTTGCAAGAATCACAAAAATGATTCTCCAAACCATGTATAAGTTGGTAGAAAAGAGGTCATCTGAATTGTGAGTAAAAAGAACTGAGCTGGGGTTTGGTACATCCAATGCAATAAATGTTAACAGTGCTCATTCTGTTTTCATCCTGGAAATTGAATGCTGAGGCCCAGGTTGTTGGGTTTTGGGTTCTTTTACAGTGACAAACCCAGCAGAGTGGGTTTGATGATAATTTTGGGCACTGCTGAGACCCCAGCAATCTGCTGAGGGTCTTGCTGAAGGCATGAGTTCAACAGTTGGAAATTTCAAAGAATTTTATATATTATAGCTGTGGCTGGTATAAATCTCCTGTGAAATGTGTCTAATAATATAAAATTAGATGGGAAATCTTGTGTTGTCAACATTCCATGGAGCAGGGTCAGCGGGGCTGTAGCTCCCGGTTCTGCAATCTCCTTGTGTCTTGAGTACTGTAGCAGAAATATTCTGCCATGTCACAGAGTTAACTGTGGCCATCACAGCCTTGAGGTTCATGAAGAGACACAGGTAAGGAAGTTGTAGGGATCTAGCAGCCTCAGAGACTCCCTTCTGCTGGAATTCCCCAAAGAGCCAAATGGGAACAGCATCTCATCTGGTCCTCCTCCACATCCAAGCCTTCCTCTACTTTAGTCAGAAGGCATAACAATGGAGCCCTGTTGTAGTATAAAAGCAATATTTCAGGAATAACTGAGCCCTTTTTATTCCAAAGGAAGATCTGTAGAGAGGAAAGTTTCTTTCAACACACAGGATGGGGTGTTGCATTTCTGGCATTCTCCATACAGATATGTATTTCTAGTTCAGCTAAAAGTGTCCAGTACATATTTCATCAGAAGTCTGTCTTAAAAAAATCACAGGAAGAAAACCTCTGAAGAGCAATCATAAACTGTCAGCACATCTCTAACGCTGAGACGTTACTACATGTTCCACACTTTCCTGTCCATAGTACACTGTGAATAGATAAGGAGAAAGCATTTGGAGCGGGTTCAGAAGAATGCCTTACAAAATACGGTACCTGTAAGATCACAGGGCTCTTGTTTGTACTGAAGAAGATGGAAACAACATGTGTCTCTAAGAAAGCAAGAAATCCGTTTCACACCAGTGGCAACAGCTGTCACCTTCCCAAGTAGGTGAGAGCACCTAGAGATGTCACAGGACAGAAGCCTGTTCACACCTCCTGGGTTGGAGCTCTGTGCTGGTGACAGAGTGCTCGCTGGAAAATTCAGCAGCTCCTGCTGTCTGTTTTCATGCTGTTTTTCCTCACTAATGTTCTTTTGGCTTTTCAGAAGGCTTCATGGGCATCGGAGCACATGCTTGCCTGGCACTCACCAGTGTCTGCAAACAGGGTGCTGTTCTACAGTGAAGCTGGGTGGCTGCTGGCTGGCTCCTGGACTTGGTAGCCACTGCCACTGGACTCCAAGCTTCCTGGCCCTCAATCCTCCTCACCTGGATGGGATTATGCACAGTGTTCCCAGTACTTCATGTGCTGGTCTCTGGGTTGTGTCTCTGGCTCTTCTGATAGCAGCTGAAGAATTTACTGACAGGAAGGTCACCAGTCTGGGGTGGCAGAAGGGGCAGGGAGATATGGCATTTATTTCCAGTGTCCCAGGACATTCTCCTCTTTCTTCCTTAACCTCAAACTCAGCATACATTTTGTGGCCAAGGGTAGCAGTTCTTTATTATACTTCGTTTTAATTTGATATTGCGTTGGGTTTGAAGTCACCTCCTGCCCAGACATTTCCTATTCCTGCATTTCTGCAGTGGCTCTGAACATGGCACCTATTGCTATTACCACCATCCAGTACCCTGGGGAAAACTTTAAAGTCTTAAAATTCCTGAGGCAAGCATGATTATTTTATAATTAGAGAGTGCAGCCCAGAGTATAAAAGTATTGACAGAGACAGTGACTCAAGGCTTAAATTTGAAGCTCACTTTGATGACCTGGAGCAAGACTCTGGCCTCATTTTTTTTCACGTCTTGAGATGTGTAAACTTAATAGTCTCTTACAGTGTGTTTGCCCAGACAGACTCTACCAGTTCTTTTTTTTTTTTTTTTTTCTCTTTGGAAAACCATCTAAGTATCATTGTAATACAAAAACAAGTAGTTTCACAAAGTCAGAAGAGACCCCAGCAATTAACAGTAAGAATAAAAAAAGAATAAATATTTGAAGAAGGTGAAAAATGTTAATTTACTTCCATTTGTACTTATCCCTTTGGACTGTATGATATGAGACTCTTGTTCCTTATTTACAGAGGTAGAATATTTTAGGGAGTTTGAATGCAAAAAGCTGACTTACTGGTACTATGCTTCAAATGTCACCTCAGAATCTGACATTTTGCAGCCATGAGTAGTTACAGCTGGAATATTTCACAGCACAGCAGTCATAAAGTTATTCCTTAATGCTAGAAAGTTGTATGAATGAAAACATTTAAAAATATTAATGTGCCTGCATATTGTGGATCCCTCTCTGCAATGGCTGAAGGCAAGGTAGGAACAAATAAGAACATGTGCTGGTATTTCTCCTTTGAATCTATTTTAACAAGAGCCTTTTAAAATCCTAGTCATTTCCAAGGTCTTAGATGGAACTCAGGACAAAAATCAAAATTTCTTTGACATTTTAGAAAAATTCTTTTGAAGTATCAAATTTTCCCTATGTTTTTAATGCTGTTTTCGCAGCTCTTTACAAGTCTTATAGTGGTACCTTGCTGACCTCTCCATCAGTGGATAATTAAAAGGCCATCAAGTTCTCGTTTGCTGTGACTGACAGATGTCCTTTTAAACACATAGTTGCTGGGTAACAAGACCTTACACTGCATTCCTTCCTTGAAATATTTGTCCTATTTTTTATATATTCTTGCCAGTAAGTGTGTCAGCATTCAGCCAGTGTGCCAGGGGCAAAAATGCTAGCTTGAGCTTTTTTTGTAACATGTGATGCTTCCTAAAAGGAAAAACAGCAGCGCAACAGAAGAGCTTGTATACATTGTGTGGTGAAGGGGTGTATCAACTTGACTTCCACTTTCATACCATATTTTGCTGGCCAAATTGTTCTTTGAACAGAAATGCTTAAGGACTTTTTCTCCCACTTAGCAGTTTGTCCTCTTGAAAAGCCACTGAAATCTAAAGCACAACTGTGCTTTATATACAGTGATGTGCCTGACATGCCTGAATGACCTTTTGGATCATAATAAAAGATATTTAAAAGTTCCAATTTCTTGTGATGGTGACCAATGTATTGTGAAAAAAAGAGAAAAAAACAGAAAGAAAGAAGGTGAAATCAAACGGCAACCATGCAGAGTTTAGCAAGGATTCTGCAAAGACTGTTTAAAGTCTCCTGGGTACACTCCAAAAGCCCTTGAAATAGCCCCATGTCTCCCCACTCCATCTTAACAGCCTCCTGTAGTGCTCTTTGTGTGCATATCTTATGATAGCCTCTATTTGACTGACTTTTCAGGAAACTTTAGTCCACTTACTGAAAAAAAAGAAGAACAAGAAAGCACAGAGAAAATTGAGAAAGACCAAAGAGTAAAAAGGCATTTGGGGACAGACTCTGGACTTTTTCAAATAATTGGGAATTTAAAAAAAATAAAAAGAGGTAGAGCTTTGTCATGAGATGCAGCACTTACAAGGATTAAGCAGCTGACTGTACATCTTTATACCAGTAAAGTAGAGAGAGAAAGAAGCACAGTATTTGTTCTGGTAATTCCCCCAGGACTTTGTCTTTTTCATAGATGTTTTGCTCTCAAGGATTGTTTTTCTGTATTTTGCTCTACCACTCAGCCACTAAATGAACTTGTGAGAACAAACTAAACAGTGAATAAAGGCTGAATACTGAATCTGTTAAAGCATCCAGCAGATAACAGAATGGGGTAGAGTTCCAGCTTCAACTGCATCATCATGAAAAGCATAACAAAGTGGTAGCTTATCTCTGGCATTTTCTGTTTTAGAGGAACTTAACTTTGTGACTTTGATGCTAACACTCTATTTGATTTAAATAATAATATGGAAATAAACATCATATTGTGAGGGAGAACGGGTAGGAGATCAAATGCATTTGCATACAAGGCGTATCTACTGTACTCCTCATCATTTAATATATACTGTGAGCTAAATTTTCTCCTCAGTTACAATGGCACAAATACAGATCAATTTTATTGACTTTGATAGAAGTAATCTGGACTCACCATAACAAACGAGGGGAGGGAGGATATTTCTATGCAACAGTTTCTTATGAAAATTGCCACTAAGTTTGCATTATTTAATCAAGATCTTCTGCGAGTGAACAAATTCCAAGCCATTTCTATCAAAATCCTTTAAACAACTTGTTGTTTCTTTGCTTGTAATCAAATAATTTGTCAGGAAACTAGCAGATAATGAGAAAACCTACTGCAGGAGGAAAAAATGTTCTACAGCATTCATGAATAGATTTATGGAATATATCTTAGCTCGAGGACTGCTACCCTGCTGCTGCTCTGAATACTTGCCTCCGGGGCAGTTGCTCTAGGGCTGGGTATTGTGCAGCACTCAGAAGAACATGTTCTTCCTCCATACCTAGAGTATTCTTTTGCTCTCCCTCCCCATGGATCTGGTCTCAGATACCATTGTTGATGCTTCAAGTGCTGCAAAACCAGCTCAGGCCTTTCCTACCTTCCAGGGGGGGCTCTTCCAGCATATGGCAATGATTTGAGTCCTCCAGATGTTCTCCGGCCCTGATGAACATGTAGGCAGCTCTTGCCTGGTACCAGCTGATAGCGGCTGCTGGGGGAATGGCTGCCTGGAGTAGGGAGAGCAGATAACAACCTTTACAGCTGCTCTCCAGATCCAAGGCAAGGAAAATGAGGGATGAACAAGGCAGATGAGGTGAGAGAGGTGCTGAAACCAACCACTCTGCTCTGGTCTTGCTGGTGGTATATTGCAGTCTGAATTCAATCACTGATTGTCTTTTGTAATTTCTGCATTTCTTGGTCACTAGGGGAAGGTTTGTGCATCAAAATGCATTTTATGAGAATTTGCAAAGGACTTCAGATTAGTAAATGAAGTCTGTATGAACTGATTTAATTAATGTCACAAATATGAACTAAAAGATTATGTTCAAAAAACAGTAATTAGTGTTTGGATATATGGGTAAATGATGTAATTGATTCCAGATTAAGTTTGTCAAGTGAAAATTTCAGTATTTGTGAACAGACCCTCTCTTTCCTCATGAAGCTTTTGTTAGGAAAAATTGGATGAGGGAACAAACTATCTTTGTAGTTACTAAAACCATGCTGGTTTTACCTTCTGCTAACCCAGGGTGCAAAGGAACCAATTTAAATTCTCTCTCAGCTTTGAGGGAAGTGAGCTTGTATCTCTTTAAAAAGTGACCTAATCCCAGCATTACTGGTGTTTTGCTGAGAAATTCCCTGGACTGTCATAATTTCTGTTCCTAAGGCTGGTCAAATAACCTGAGAATTGTGGTACTGTTGTAATCCAGCAAAAAGAGAAGCAGAGCAGGAGGTAAGGTTGCAGAGCAGAATTAGATGATTGTCCATTACTGGAGCAGTGGTTTGGTTGTGGTTTTTTGGTGGATGTTTTTTTTGTTTGTTTGTTTGTTGTTTTTTGTTGTTGTTGTTGTTTTCCACTAAAAACACTCTTTAGGAAACTCGAGAATTTCTTCATATTAAAAAAGCCAGACTTTAAGTTCTTAGTCTAAGCTACTGAGATGGAGGTTGTAAAGTTCCCTGTTAACAGGCTTTGTTAAGAGGTAAAGGCCAGCTGGTTTAACCTGAAAAAATGCTAATTGTTTCACAAGTTTCAGCTAGCAATTTTTTTTTTTCCCCTCCATGAGAAATGACCTATCTAAGAAAAAGATTTTAAATCTTTTTGTCCCTGGATTTACTTCACCAATTAACTGAACAAAAGGTTCTAAAATCACCAGGATATGCAGCCAAAATCTTGTCTCTGGTACCTGTTTTTTTCCCTTCTGCTGGCAAGGAAGACCAATGAATTTTTCTTTCTTCCCTTTTCATTCTTGTCCTTACTTGCCCTCTTTTACCCCTTTTCTGGTTCTTTCCTTCAGCTGTATTATTTGAGGGTTATTCACCCTCTATTTTCCTTGCTCAGTAAGAGTCTTCATGCTTTCTGGGCTGCCAACATCAAAGAGGTTGTAGCAGCTCAGCAGAGCCTCGGGAGAGCAGAACAAAGACATTAGGGCTACAAGGATGCCACGTGCAACAATCTTGGGCCAGCTCCACTGCATCAAGTACAGGAGTAGGGATAAAAAGGACAGTTGCTTGCCAGGGACCAACCTTCCCAGGACTCAGTCTATACCTGAGTAAAGTACACAATTATTCTGAGAATAAAATATTCTGGATTTACACAATTGTCTCACATTTCTTTCTGGTTCATCCCCATATAGATTATTTTCCAATTACTGCCTTGGAAACTTTTCTCATGTTCTACAGTAAGTGAAAACAAGACAATAACCACATTGGTTGTTTTTACTCCATTATGTTTATTTAATGATGTGACTCCAAACGGTCTGGTGCTTTGGGGTGGGCTTTAAGGGATTCATGTCTCTGCAGAAAAGTTTCTGATTTCATTTTCTGCCCTTCCTATGGAAAAACTATGGGACTGCTTCCATGGGAAATGGAGTATGAGCTATATCCCAAATGATGGTGTGTTAATAGAAGAATGTAATGAGGACAATGCCTTCTACTCTGCATCAGGCATAAGAAAACCTTGGGTGCGTCTTTTACCATGAAGATATGCAGAAGTATAGGCTATCATTATGAAAAGCTTCAAAAGGGGACAGATAGCAGGGACTTCCTAACTCCCTGTGTCTCTCTCTTCCTATGTTGTTGTAGTTGTGGGTGGTCCTTGGCGGTGGAAAAAAGCATGGAAATTTTATTTTCTACCATATATATAATGTCAAAAGGCCTACAAGAGCTGAAAGGAGTTCCTGCTTTCTCCTCAGACTCTGTTTGACTCAACAGGTTCTAGTTCTCCAAGGTGGGTGTGCCAAGATCTCAACGGGAGCAGGAGAAGGAAATGAAGTGCCACCTTTTCCTAATTAGGGGCCATAGGAAGGATTTGTGCATAGAAACTCTCTACAAGAGGAGGAGGAGGAGGTGAGAATCACAGTCAGATGAAGCAGTGAGGAACTGTGTTTTAAACAACTCCTTATTTGACCATGATAAATCCAGCATAAATCTTGGGTATAACCTGGAGTAGATTCCACCATGTTGTGGAATTAACAACATTGAAAACAATTTTTGCTTCTGCAGAGAAAATGAGATTAAATATTTCTTCTCTTAAAAATTAATAGAAAATAAAGCATTTTCAAAAATTTAGTGAACTTGACAAAATTAAGGAACCTTTATGCAATTACAATGTTCTTTCAGTGTATGCTGTTTTTCTGCAACTTTTCTTTCTTGTATTTGACCCAGGAAGCCTTAGAGATAAATAATTCAGTGGTTGTTTCCTATGGTGTTCTAGATGCAAACACAATGTAGAACTGTGACAAAGTAAGAGGCTGTAGGGTTTAATACAAGTTAAGAGATTCATTTAAGTTGACAGGGATACAAGTAACCCAGATTCGATCTGGCCTGTATTCAGATTCAGCCTCTCAGAAGATATCTACATTTTTTCAGATAATAATCTCTAAAAAAAGAACAGTTAATGGCTCTACTCCTCACTCTTCATGATAAGAAAATGCCATGAAATCTGACCGTAAATCAGAGAGTACAAAACGTGTACAGAAATAATAATAAAACAGTAAGGACCACAGGACAAATTCAAATTTCTAATTATTAGGTAATAATATTTTATGTGGTGTACAGGTAGAAGTGTATTCAGCTCTAGGCACCCCAGTACAAGAGATGGGTAGAGCTACAGGAGGGAATCCAGTGAAGGCCTGGAAAGGTGATGAAGGGACTGGAACATCTGCCCTGTGAGGAAAGGCTGAGAGAGCTGCGACTGTTCAGCCTGGAGAAGAGATGGCTCAGGGGGATCTCATCAGTGCGTGTAAATACCTGACAAAGGGATGAAAGGAGGATGGAGCCAGACTCTTCTCAGTGGTGCCCAGTGACAGGACCAGAGGTGATGGGCAGAAATGGAAGCTCAGGAGAGTCTGTCTGAACCTCAGGGCAAAACCTGCTTTTTCACTCTGAGTATGACTGAGCACAGGCATAGGTTGTCCAGAGAGACTGTGGAACCTCCACCCTTGGAGTTAGTTGAAATCTATATGAATATGGTCCTGGGAAACTGCCTGTGGGTGCCCCAGCTTGATCAGAGATTGGACCTGATGGCCTCCAGAGGTCCCATCCAACCTGAACCCTTCTGTGGTTCTGTGAAGGGAATTATCGCCCTGTAGCTCATTGGAGCTGAACTGCAGACAGAGTGGTCTGAATGAATGAGTGGAATGCTATGAAAAATAAAAGGCTCATTTTCTAGTGAAGTACAACTTTTCCAGCCTTTTCTTCACTGGAACTAAGATTGTTTAGTAAAGATCAATATGTAGAGCATTTTTTTCCCAAAGCTGAAGAGTAACATGACAGATGAGGGTGGCACTACTTGTAGAAGATTATAGTTCATACAGATGACGAATTTTCCATCCTGGAACATCATATTTTGTCTTCTAAGTAATTTCTACCATTGCTACTTTCATAGTGAAAGGTTTGCAAGGGAAATGTTAAAGCCCAACACTTACCATTTTGTGATGTATCCTGAAAAAAGATCCTAAGCTGTTAGCCAATGGCTCCCAGCTCTGCCTTGCACACGGACAGCACTTCAACCATTTTTCCTGCTCTCAAGGGTATAATTTGCATAACCATTGTTTTCACTGCCTTAACTTACTCTTGCAATCTGCAAATGATAAAAGTCTGTAAATGGAGGTGGAAACCCTGGAGATAAGGGAAAATGGTGGGATTTTCTTCTAGAAGCACTGATTCCCTTATGCAGGCTGTAAAAGATACAGGCCATATGTACTCTAAGTTGTCTTAGGGATGTCCAGTCTTCTCTGCACTTTTGCTGGGAAAGCACCAACAATCCACAAACTATCCCGAGTTTTCCTCCTATTTTTGGGGACTTGTTTATTGTGCAGGAGAGCACTTTAAAGATTTCCTCAGTCTCCATGTGCAATACTCCTGCACCAATATAAAAGATAATTATTCCAAACCCAGGATGGGACAGGGGTCTGGGTAAAGGGGCCTGGATGAAGGTTGGAGATGCACCTTCTACAGGAAAAAGGATCCAAACTTCTGTTCACTCTGATCATCTAACCCTACTGTGTGGGTGCCAGGATCTCTGTCTGCTAGTACCTGCTCCATGGGTTTCATAAGGAATTCCAGAATATTCAGGAAAATTATATTCATTGAGTACAATATAATCACAGCAAGAAGGAAGAACAAGCTGAAATTTTAAACACAAGATTCCCAAGTTCTTTAAAAATCTGATTTTTCGTTTCATCCAGCTGTCTGCTGGATTTTGCCTTTATTTGAATTGGAAGCATCAGAAGTGTGATTCCCTACACTGTGGGGCTGCAATTGTGGGATGCTATGGAATGAAACCCTATGGCCAAGAACAGACTGTGCTGTGTGAAGGACTGAGGATGTTGGCAGTTCTCACAAATGAAGAAATTGTGACTGGATTCCAGTCAGGTGGTGCATGGCTTTAACAATATTTTTAAAGTATGATGCTTTAAACAGAAACCTACAGGCTTTTACCTGGAGTGAACTGAAAATTTATACACTGAAAAACAAATCATTAGTCTTATACCAAGATAAATGGCAAAAAGAAACAGTGTCAAACCTTTGACATTTTGGGCAATGTTTTGCCCTTAAATTACTGTCCAAGTGTGCTCCTCCTGCATCAACAAGAGCACCAACTGGCACATTAGAAAGTGTATATTATGGATTTTTGTTTCAAAGAAGCCTTTTTTCCACTTGATCACAAAAGGAGGTTTAAGGAGCATAATGCCATGCAGGAGAAAAGGGCATCTTATGAGCAGCACCAGGAAACTGAAAATAGGAAAGGGAGAGTAGGCGCACAAGGATATTGAGTGGGATATATGATACCTGATTGTGCACAGCCTAAAGGTTAATCTAGCCCCTTATGTTTTGAAGATAAGCTGTTTTGAAATATGTGAATTAAAATGACATAAACAATCTAAAATTATAAAAACAAAAACAAACAAACAAAACAAACAAAAAACCAAATAAACGAAAAAACCCCAGGAACACTAGTCTAATAACAGTCAGATAACAGATTTTGTTATCAATTTGATTAAATAAAATGTTGTTTTCATGTATTTTCTCTGTCTGATTTCTACCTGACCTACCAGCACATTTGCCACAGAAGCTCTAATAGCAGAAGTTGGTCTCATTGGGTGTGTTGGCTTGGATTATGGCAGACTTCAATTTGGTTCCTGATTCAGTTCTAGTTTTCCATTAACAGTGCATGCCTGATTTCTCCAAAGGAAACTTTGAAGTGACAGTAAAATAACACTGCCTTTGTCTGATGTGTCTGACAGTATTTGGCACTCTCCTCTATCTCACACACAGTCTGGTCGTGCTAATAACAGCCAACAATTCTATCATGTTCTTAATGCTGATGAAGAAAATCTCTAAGATGCCATTGTAACTGAAGATAAATTGTGAACATTATAAAGAACAGAACAGAATTCCTGCCTGTTTCCCCTGACCCCAACAAGACACATTTTGCATTCACCAAAGCTGCATTTCAGTGGATCACAATATAGGGTCCATTCAGTCTGGAATGAGTGTTTGCTGCAAATCCTCTAAAGCTCCAGAGTGACATTTGCCCTGCAGGCAAAGACTATGGACATCAGAGACAGTGCAGGCCCTGTACTGGCATTTGCAAAAATAATAGGCTATCCATCAGAACAGCAATTTTCCTCACTCCAGGGTCCCAAGCTGAGAAGAGGTTAGCCCTACAGGCCTAAGGGAAGCTGCAGAGCACAATAGAGTTCACACTGCCACATGATTGTTATAATTCCACAAGCTGATAAACACTGTTGTTGTTGATAACCATCTTAGTTTTTGAAGAAATATTATAAAGTGAGCTCAAGGCTTGGCACTGAAAATGTTATTTATTTTTGCAGAGGTACTACACAGCTTTATCTGTTTTGTTTTTGCAAGTGCTAAATTAAACATGATAAAGGCAGAATCTTGAAGCCTCAGGCATCTATGACAAAATTCAAATTTCCTGCTGCTTAGCTACAGCACCACAAACTCTTTGTTGGGAGCTCTTCACTCTGTAGAGAATCCAAAACATTTGATCCCCCTTCCCTTGATGTCATTAGGGCTTTAACTTCACAGACAGCAGAGGTAGGCCCATAATAACCTTGTCTGATCAAGTTATTCCTAACAAATTTTAACATGGTGTGATGAGGTTTCTCTGCCCCTGGAATACCTCAGATGTTCAGGAGCTCTCCCCAAGGCCAGGACAGTGGTTATGGACAGAACTGCAAGGCTGGTCAGTGAGATGTATAACAAATAGCCTAAATTCCAGGAGCAGCACACTAAATTGCTCTTACACCCCAAGTGCCTCATCACCACTGCTTCTTGCCTTTGCTCCATCTAGCTGCTTTTTCTCTGTCCTCAGTAGAGAACAGAGGGCAAAAGGAGTGAGTTTGGCAATGAAATCACAGATGCATAGTCTTAGGTACAGAAAGATGAGAGAAATTTCCTTCCTTTTTATCAAAACTGAATGTCCAGTTCATGTCTTTCACCATGGTCAAATGGTACTACAAGATATAAAGCCCATGGGTTTTTGGCTTATTTTTTTCCAAAATTTATTCATGATCTTTATGCATGTTTAAATTATTTGTCTTGCATATAGAGCTGCATGAATCCTGGGCATCTTTTCTCATTACTCGTGTACTGAAACATTTGGAATTGCAATGTGTTTTTCTTTTGTTTTTTGGGTTTTTTTTTTTTTGCTTTAGATTTAAAAATTATATTTGGGCAATATTCCAATAACAGCATTTATTAATAAAACCCATAACCCTTTGAGTACTAAAACAATTTGGGTATCAATATTTGTTGAGTTGACATCAGTTCACAAAAAGTTTAGCTCCAGTGAGACAGGCTCTTTGTTTGTTTGGAATGACTGTGGCTTGTATACTAGTTCTGGGCAGCTCTATTTCGTGAAAGTTTTGACCTGATAGATTTATATTGCTCTATTTGGTAAAGCCGGTGAAATAAAAAACATGCATTTTTTTGTTCAAAGGTTTTTTCTTTTTTGCTCCAGTTTCTTGCTTCTCGTATGACTCTTATTATGTGATTTAAAAGCTCATCACATCATATGGCAGTAAATGTCTTCAGCAAATCCATATCTTCTGTATTTCATGGTTGCTGAACTGTGGCAGATGCTTATGCAAAACAAGTACTGAGAATATAAAGAAGACATACCACAAACAAAAAGTTATTTGCGCTGCAGAATGTGCAATTTTTTTTTACTCCAACACATAGGAGGAGCTACAGACACACTAAACCAGAATGTACTTGGTCAGCAAAGGTGATGCAAATATTTGTTGTCCATTCCTGTTTAGCCCCAGTAGTTTGCTAGGTGCGATAAAGAACATCAGTGTACATTGGAATTCCAATGTTGGATATCCATGATCCTACAGACTTTCCAACATTAATACAGTAGGCTGAATTCTTTTCTTTTTGCTTGTTTTATGTCTTTCTATTTGTTAAAACTTGGATGAAAACAAACTTTGGGTCAACAATTGTTTGGATCAGTCTAGTTTGCTATGCAAACTTAGCCGTTACCTTCCAGTGTGTGCATTCAGGATAAATATTCTTTTTGTATCACAAGGAGCTGCACAGAATGTAACCACTGCAAAAAGCAAGAAACTGAACCTAAACCTTACCTGTGAGCATTTACCATACATGCCGTTAGAGCAGGGGCTGTATCTTCAGAGCTGCTCTTGATAATGATGTCCACTTTTTGCAGAAGGGGAAGGGGAAGGGCTTAACACAGCTAAGGTGGCTTCTTCTTGTGACCTCCTGTGGCCAACCACCATGGGTTCACAGCCAGGTCTTTCACAGCAAGTCCTGCCAATCAAATTCCAGCTTACTAAATCATGTGCTCAAGAGGCCTTCATCTTTCTTTTAAAACCAAATATTTCTAGTCTAGCCTTCTAAAGAGAAGTTCAAAGCTCAACGCTGCTTGAATTGTTGAAGTTTTAAAACTAGAAAGTGAGTCAAAAAGACGAATTTGCCTCATGGTTATTGGTGTTTGTAATTGGCAGTATTTACAGCTTTTTACTATTCTTTCAAGAATAATGATGTCTAAAGAAATAGCTGAACACCTCGAGACACTGAAACTAGAAAGATTTGCACAACTGTGTCCCCCTTTGGTTGTGTTGATTTCAATGCCTTCAGCTTCAGTCTGGAGATTCATTTACATTTCTAATTGCTCCTAGGTCTCCTGCCACATTGTCCTCACCCCCAACAGCCTTTACTGCAGTCATTAATGTTCACATAAATGCCACTAGTCTCCTCCTGCTAAGGGCATGAGGAAAGAGATATGCAAACATAGGAACTGCCTCAAAACAATCAGTAAGACTTCTATGGTTTCCTTTCAGTATCTAAAAGCTTTTGGCCAAGCATAGATTAAAGAGCAATAGGAGTGTGGCTATTGCGTCATAAAATGTGCTTTCTGGCCTATTTCCTCTGTTTAGTCTACCAACCCCAGAAGGCTTGAAATTATTCTTGCCTTTCTTTTTCATGCTTTTGGATTTTAAAGAGGAGTCCAGTGGCATCTTTCTTACAAGAAGTCAAAAGGACAAGGAAGGGAATGCAAGTGATGCCAGTAAAGGAGCCACCAATAATCAGGGGTAATGATCTTGCAAAGAGGTTGTCTCCTGTCTGTCACCACTATCTGTGAGGAAGAAAGCAGCACTAGCAGAAAATGACCTGCAAGATTGTTTTTGCTTACAGATCAATAAATAAAGTCTCTACAGTTCCCCTGGAAGATATCCTGCTGTCATTGCGGTCTGACTGTAACACATTCAAGTCAAAGTGAGATTAATATCTAACAGCAGCTACTTAATCATCAGCAACAACAAAAGCCACCCTGGCTACCTTTGGATCAGTTTTTTAAATCACGGAGCAGATAGATTTGCTGAGCTTTTCATCCAGAATGCAAATTAAAGGTAATTTATTAACATGGAGTCAGATCTAGAAAAACGATCCATTATCTGTTTTTTTTTTTCCCCCATTGTAATGTAGAAGATTTCTACTTAACAGAGATTCTTCACTGCACAAGGAAGGGGAAAGGCAATTGTTCAATGCCCTGAACATAGAATTGAATGTAGTAAAATCCACAATTAAAAGAAATCCTTGGTGTCCTGAGTTTTAGCCTAAAACTCTTCACACGATGATTTCTGTTGACATTGGCTGCTTACTCCCTCAATGAACTTCCTGTGCAGCAAATCTTGGGGGAAGAAGAAAGAAGGCAGGCAGGCAGGCAGGCAGAAAAAGGAAAGAAAGAAAGAAAGAAAGAAAGAAAGAAAGAAAGAAAGAAAGAAAGAAAGAAAGAAAGAAAGAAAGAAAGAAAGAAAGAAAACAAATGTATTATGATTCAAATCTGCAGGCAATCAGGATTTTAGGTGGTTTATGTGGAAAAAACAGTTTTGGAATCTCCAGGCTGTTGACTTCTCTTTCTTTGTTTAAAGTTTGAATAAACAACTCGGAGAGATCTGAGATTCTTTGGTGTCTCAAATCTTATTAATGCAAAATTTCCAGGAGAGTTGATCTGACAGTTTTGTGAGCTTATTTAAATAAAAAAGCTGAGAAGTTGTCTTTTTAAGCTTGTGATGAGATTTGTATCTTTCACTGCTGAAGAAGGTTGATGCCAAATGAACATAGACTAGGCTCCACAAACAAAATTTAAACCTCTCTGGGGAGTATGAATATTTGGCATCTAATTTGGTCAAGATATCTATTTCTGGTTCCTCCTCAGAGGGATTCAAATCTTCAAAGTCACAAGTTTACTCTGACTCACTCTACAAACCCTCTCTCTTTCCATTACACTTGAAGGTCATCAATAGAGAATAACCTAGTTTTTATATCCAAGTCACGTGCCCAACATGAGGACATTCAGATGATACACTTCTTTTACTCAATTTCCATTAATTTAATCCTGTGCAATGGCTGGGTAATATTATAGCCACTTTTTCAATCAGATAATGGATGGCCTATTCAAACTTGTTCTGTTGCCCAATAATCTACCTTTATTTTCAGTGGAAAAATAGACAGTTTGCACACACGGGAGCATCTGGGCCATCACTGCATCAAGTAGAAACACCTGGGAAAGGTGGTAGCGTAATTTATAAATTAAGTGATTGCTGAGGATATTGTCTTTCTTTTTTAAATAATGTAAAAGGACAAAAACTGAGCGGGAAACTTTTTTTTGTCTTCACTCTTAGGAAGTAGCTGTTTTGGCATATTTACATGGCAATGACTTGATTAGTATATTCTTTCACATCTTATTCTGATTTTGTGGTTCTTTGGCAAGTGATTAAGCGCTTTTATACATCCAGCACAAGTTTCAGTTGCCACCATCAGTTGAATTTATGGAAATGACAGTGGGAGAATTTGATAAGATACTCATCAGCTGTAAAAAAGCATTACATCAAGCTGGAAGTTAAGCACTAACTTAAGGAATGCAAGATACTTTCACAGGCTGAGGAGAATTAAAAACTGGAAAGAAAGAATTGATTAGAGAGCAAATCGCAATCAGAATGTTTTAAGACTAATGTCAGCATTGAATTCACTCTGGGGTGGACTCAAATTTAGAATTGATCCCAGACAAGGCAAGATGATTCATAATGATCTTGTAATATAGAGTTCTTTCTAAATCTGGACAGATTCCATGCATTGTTGTAACCCCAGAAATCTGAGTAATAAAAGATGCACCACGTTTAAATGGAGCTGGTAGTTCAACAAAACATAGCAATGCTGTCATATTTAAATTGATGTCATTTTAAATGATTACTCGGTAAAAGATTTCCCACTGTTTATCTGTAGATATTCTGCAAAAATAAAGAAAAATAATGACTCCTATGACCACGGGGCATAGATTGCTATTTTTTCCTTCTATTTACAGCACAGACCATAGGAGGGAAATTATGCAAGAAAAGCAGCTCGTCAGTTTTCAAGCCCGGAGTTTCAATTGCAAATGCAGTGCGACAGCAGGCATTTTCCTCTGTCAAAAAGTAACAAAGTAACTGGAAGGGAAGGCTAATGGGGCCTGAAAACAAATTGGTGATTCAGGAAGAAAAAAAAAATAACACCTGAATGACAGAAATAGGAGTCAGTGACCGGGAAGCCTGAGGTGCTGCTTTGTGAGATGAGCGCACACAAAAATAGGAGGGCTTGACCAATGCCATGCTTTTGGTTTTAATTTGTTCACCAAATGGATGTTTGGGGAGTAGTACAGATGCACTCATTTCTAATGGTCTGCATCCATCCAGTCCACATCCCTTCTAATTGCACTTACAGGTGATACAGGCTTTTAGAGATACAAGAGCTTCAAACTGTCAGGGTGCCAGAAGGAAAGGGCAGGGCAGCTTCTCATCTATACTGACATGCTGGGATTGTGTATACAGCACTTGCCTGGCAGAAGGACTGTCTGGGAATAACACTTTGAAATTCAATCTTCTATCTCAAATTACTCCTTAAGGGTTTCTTAAAATGTTTTCATGAAGATCTAGGATCTCTTCAGTAATGTTTGTGGTTTCTTCAGTTGCTTTCTTATTTGTGAATAATCCATGACCCACCATCAGTATAAGTAATTACCTGTGAGCCTGAAACATCTATTTCTATGCAGATGATCTCTTAGTTTCATTGTTTCTTTTTGTTAGCATCCTGCATACATCTGAAATGTTTATACATAGGCAGAAAAATTTACCCTTGAGCCAATTATGAGGCAGATAATTTTTACTGGGTTGAGAAAAATCATGATCCAGACGGCCACAGGAAAAAAGGGAAATATCTTTCCTATTATTCATTCACTTATGGCAAGTGATAGCATTATAATGTCTTTTCAATGAAGATAATTAATGTTCTAAGTTCTCCTTCAGCAACATAGAGGCAAAATGTCCCTCTGAAACATAATTCTCATCAAGAAGCTTGAATGCATCAGAGAGTAACTAGATTTCAGTTCAGGTAAACAACTGCACTTCTAGAACATGACACCTGATGCCCAATTGATTTGTATTTCAATACGTTTGCACAGTGTAGTAACGCTGGCAAAGTCAAACATCTGATCAGCTCCACGGCTTTGTTCAATCACAGAACTAAAAAAGGCTTATCAGGAACTTCTTCTCCTTGCCAATGGACAAATTATGCAGTTGCCAATTTTTTTGAAAGATCTGGTTATTCTCAAAGATCTGAGGGAGGGGGAAGTCATCAAGGAATAGGTCACAGTTTTATCCTTATCTCCCTAGACAGGGCTGTGGCTGGGTGAGTAAGCTCCCTGCCTTGCTCTGCTGCCTTACCCACCTGGTACAGAACAACATTCAACGAACTCATTTTGTAATGTCACACTCTAATATTCCAGCCAGTCTTTTAACAAGTTACAGAGCAGAAAGGTAAACATCAAGCCTTTCCTGAGTCTGTGACAAAATTAGAAGCATTCTGTAAGGGTTTACAAACAGAGTGTGTTGACCTAGTTCTCGCCTTGCTCACTGTGAGACAGCAGTGGCTTAGTTTACCTGAATATGTGAAGAGAAAAAAACACCCAAAGAAACAAGCAGAAAGACAAGAATGAACTGAGATAAGCCACTTCTCAGCAAACACTTAACAGTTGTTAACAGACAATGCCAGGACAGGAAAATGCCTGGGGATTCAAAGATCTAAAAATGAAGTTTAAAAAAAAAAAAACAACCATCTGGCAGACTTCAAAAGGGAGATTTTTTTCCAAAATAAATATTCTTCAGTTTTAAAAAAGCTTTTTAGTTATTGAATACTCCTTACTTCTAACTTTCAAAAGGAGAATGGCCTGGGCAAACATGGTCCAATGTGCTATGTAAACACAACAGATAAACAGGACACAAAGTGGCAAGAGATTTCAGAATCTCATCTTGGCTTCAAATGTAACTGCCTGGTAAAAGAGAGTCTAATAAGAAAATAGAAAAGGTGCAACTGAACAACAATGGTAAAAAAAATGGATTCGTTGGTACAGAACTACTTACTGCTTTTCAAGGGAAGCCTCAGACGCCTGTGCTAGTCAATAGAGTGAAAAAGGATGATCTTTTACTTAATGATTTGTATCTGAAAAACTGGTATATACAAAGTAATAAAAATATTCTAGTGTCTAAAAAAGAAGTCTTTCTTACATTTAGTTTCTACACTTTCTCACCAAAATGAGTTTATTAACTTATTTTATTCTAGTACACAAGTACATAACTCTTGCAACATATTGAAAATGTAACTAAGATACAAATAATAACAAACCAATTGCTTTTCTTTCACAAGAGCCTTCCAACAAGGAATAATCATAATCACAACCTTCGTCTCCCACCCAAGCAACCTCAAGAATGACTCAGCCCAGTTTAACCCTCCTCCTCCCCTCCATTGTCTGCTCAAACAAAGGAGATTTACAGTGGGCAGTCATAAGAGCCTGAAATAACCTGATATCCCTCCTTTGCTGCCTATCTTCTCCTTGTACTCTATCTTGAAATGAAGTCATAGTGCTACATTTGTGACATCCCATTCATTTCCATGGAAACAGATTACCAGTTCGAAGGCGTTTGTGGCTTCACTGCCACATAAAGAGAAGGAACTGATCTCTGTGAAAGAAAGCTCCCCCTGAAAACAGCAGCAATAGACGTGATTTCTGATAGAAATTGACGTATTATCACATTTCTCATTTCCCTTTAAATTCCAATTGACATGCCTGAGACTGGATGCATGGCTGCACTTACATCCTTGTAATTAGTGATACATTATTCATAGCGATTCATACAGCTCTGAAAGACATCATATCAAGGCTCCATTCTACCTTACTTCCTCTTGCTTCTGGATTTTAATTTTTTCCTCTTACACAAGATATTCAAGTCAGAAAGCAAGCATCCTTCCCCACCTTCCATCTTAATTTTGCTCCTGTCATGCATCTTAGCTGTCAGAATCCACTCCAACATTATTCATCCCTTGTGTCTTTCAAGGATCCTTTACAGGCATCTGTTTTAATTTTGCATCTTATGTAATTTATCCTAGTTTACCTAAAAGCAGTAAGATATTCAGAAGGAAGTAGAGACCTGCCACAGCAACCAAAATGAACTAGATTCTGCCTAGTTCAGTAGTTTGGAGTTTGACCTAAATCTTTCAGTCCTCACCAGCATTTTCCTTGGATATCTCTTTCCATCTTTCCATCACTTGGTTACATTGCTGTAAATCAGGGCTACCCTCAGGCTATTTTGATTTGCACTCAAGCTGCCACTTGCCCATTGAGCTATTTGGAAACATCGATGTTGGTTCCAGTACAGGCTCACTCCAACGCCACAGGACACTGAGTGGGAACAAATGTGAGGTCATTTATCTTCATAATTGCTTATAAAGGACTTTGGTGGTCCTGTGAAAGTGTTTCAAAAATATCTCTCCTCCCTGAGTGACTCTGAACCAAATGGCCTGGTGTGAGCTACACCTGTGCTCTCCTTGTGTCCTTCTGGGCTATAAGAAGTTTTGGGTTTGTTTGTTTGTTTGTTTTGTCCATTTTCCTTGCTGCAGCTGTTCATGCTGCTGATGAGAATTTTGGCAGGGCAGGACCTGCTGTTGTTTAAAAGGAGACCCTAAGTGACCTACCCTCACAGTCAGACTGTAGACAGGATGAACACTTTTCTGAGATCTGACAGAGACTGCAGAAGCAAGGGACAGGAAAGCATTGATCTAATGAATCTTTCATTTGAGGAAAGCCGCCCAGTGGGGAGACAATGTGGGATGACACAGAATCAAACGAGTGTCTGAGTTCTTATTGAAGGCAAAGGAAAGGGGGTGTTTATAAACCAGGAGAAGCTGTACAGCAGTCCCTCTGTTCTGGAGCTGAGCACACCTGCCCCTGAGTCTTTCAGCAGGATGTAAATCCAGGGTGATACTCTGTGATATTAAGTTCAAGGCAGGAGTGAAGTCTGGTTGTTGTACCAGCTGCTTTTAAGTGTCAGCCTGCAAAGAGCTCATGGACACAGTGAATGTATCCAAAGAAAAGCAGTGAAGTGGAGGAGGGGTCTGGAGCACAAGTCATATGAGGATTGGCTGGGTGAGCTGGGATTGTTTTATCTGGAGAAAAAGACACTCAGATAGGACCTTTTTGCTCTCTGCAACTACCTGAAAGGAGGTTGTACTGAAGAGGGGAATGGTTTCTTCTTCCAGGTAAAAAGAAATGGTCTGTAGTTGCACCAGGGAAGGTTTAGATTGGATATTAGGAAAAAATTTTTCACTGAAAGGGTGGTCAAGCGTTGGAACAGGCTGCTAAGGGAAGTGATTGAGTCATTATCCCTGGAGGTATTCAAAAGTCATGTGTGTGTGGTGCTTAGGGACATGGTTGAGTGGTGACCTTGGCAGTACTAGTTTAACTGCTGGGATCGGAGATCTTAAAGATCCTTTCTAACCTGAATGATTCTATGATTGTATGAGATAGACTCAAGGGTACAGGGGTAAGAATAGAAAGGTGGCAGGGCAAAGAAAGTCAGACATGAATGATCCACCTATCTCCATTTATTTCTCCCAGGAATATGTATTTTAATGCACTCCGTACCAAAGATATGAAGATCTGCTCTAAGTCAGAACACATTAAAATATTACCATCTATAAATTTTGGAAAACAAATTTAAAGAGAAGATGAAATATAGACTAAATTAATATATCGACAGAAAATATGACAGCAAAATAAGACACCTTTTTCTTGGCATACTCTTTATTAATACACCATTGAGTTGTCTTCAGTGTAAAAGAGGGGCCTCTGATCATAAAAATGTTCCCAGGAAAGATCATGGCACTATTTGTCTATGTAATAATAGCAGACTTGTGCTGTATTTTGGTAGCAGACTATGAGAAACCTTTGTTTGTTTTATCAACTATTTCATTATGATTTATTATCATTAATGATTCATGGATGTAACATGAAAAGTGCATTTTCATTTTGCTGGGCATCCTGGAAGCTTCTCATGACACCTCACCACCTTATATCTTTTATTAGATATTTCCATCAGCTAGGATCACAAATGTCCTAAATAATACGCGTGGCTTTGGTTCATCATAAAGCCCTATTCTGAGGCTGCATGCCTATGCTATATCCTATATACCTGTAGTTTCCCTCTCTGAGGCATTAGGTGAGTGGGACAGAGCTTACACTATACCTAAAAGTACCTAACATGCAGGTTATATCAGTGTTCAGACTACCACTGAAAGTCTCCTGACACACAAAACTTTTGGCAGTATGTTACTTCTGAGAAAAAAATCCAAAGCTGTTGATGTTGTTAAGCAACTTCTATTACTTTACTGAATTTGCCTGGGGCAAACATTAACAGTGATACTACATTACACATTGACAGAAACACAAAGGTGTACATTTTAAAATAAATAATTGTCTAGACGAATTTTGTCTCTTAACAGTAGCCTACAGTAGCAGCAGACAGTAATGCAGAGTGAGTTAACACTTAGCTCACCTGTACAAAGAAATTGGACATTGAGATGTTTTTTTTAAAGCCAGGAGAAGCGAAGAGATCGAGAACAATGTTCCCAGTCAGTGTTAACTCAGCTCATGTATGTGCATTATAAAAGATTAAATGGAGGTTGAACTCCACATCTTTACTACAGTACCTGCAATACTTTTCCAGAAACATATTCTGAGAATTTCTTGCTACTCAAAACACCCTGACTGTCCATCATTAAGTATGGAAGTTGTCTGCCATCGCTCGAAGCACCCTCTAAATGCTCTTCTGTAAGCAGTAGGTCTTGATTTGCTCTCTTTTCTGTATCACTCATCTATGTGATCTTTCTTTAACCCAGATTTTTTTTTTAATTCCTACAATTTACTTCCTTGAATAAAAGTATCAACATAAATTACCTGCTTTAGGAAACTGTTGGACATCTGCAGTACCTAGTTTACCCTGGGCCTGCCTGAACAATCCTCTTTTTGGTCATTGATGTCCCAGCTGAGGAAGTTTAGCAATAAAGAGACGTGATAAAGATGACTGAAACTACTCAAAACAGTGGAAGAGACATGTGACCAGCCACAGCAGGGGATAGGTGATATCCCCCTGGTAGGTGGAAGCCCTGCTGAAACAGAGTTCTCTGGACAAACAGCAAAGTCTGCTTTCTGCAACCTACAGCAGTTTTGTTCTCCAAATCACACTGTCAGTTCAAACTGCGGGAGATAAGTGCAACTGGCAAAATATGGGGCCAGGACTTTTTCCTTTATGGAAGCATTACATTTAATAAAGTGGTTTTTTCATCCACATAAACGCCTAAATAACAAAAACCCTTATGTTGGTAGGAATTAAACTGTTCTAGCTGCAATCTATGCCACTCTGGTGCTGTGGAGCTAATCCTAACAGAGGAGAAAAGATCCTGCCCTTTTGCTTTATTCCCTGAACAACCATCATATATAAACAAACTGCTACCTCATTCCCACTGATGGAAATTGGTCCTTACCAGTGGTGCCAGAAGGGCACATCTGGACCCGTGCCAAAGGAACAAATGGTGTCAGCACATTTCTTTAGAATCCGTATGACAACATCACAACAACACATTAGCTTTGATATAGAAACACAAAAACTTCATTATAATTATCTGACAGAAATGTGCACAGAGGCAGATTTGGTTTCTGGGTCATGAGGAGAACAATACAACGTGTCCATAGCAGACTGTTTAAAAGCTGCTTGTCCTCTGCCCATGGCTTTCCTTCCCTTTGACTTGAGTATTTGTCTTCCTGATATTTTATTCTTTTCCCTCTGAGCTCCTCTCTTCTTTTACAGTTATCTCCAATTTTACCAGCTCTTCAGTCCTTTCCATGATCTCCCTTCCCTTTAACTTGGATAAATATATTTGCCAGGTCAGCATCATCTTTCTGCTTCCTTTCATATTTGTAGAGACACTTATCTTTGTCCCCTTTCTTTTTTTGCCATCTTTGATTTGTTTCTCAAAACTACTGCTCTTCTTTTCATAAAGTATCCTAACACCAAGAGAAAAAATAGTAATAGAACCTGATCTTTCTCATTTTACTTCCATTCCTAACCACAACTATTTCCCCCCTCCCATCTTAAGTTTCTCTTCTACTTTTTTCTCATCATACCTGCACTGTCATAGGAGCTCTCTTCCATGCCTTTTCACAATCTCCTCAAAGTGTTTTTCTCCCTTTTTTATCAAGTATTTTCACTTTCCTGGTGCTTTTCCCCCCTCCACGGCAGGGTTTATTGCCTTCCCCGTATTGAAAATACTCTTGACTTCCCCTTGCTCCTTCAGCTACTGTTATATTTTCTTTCTTCCTTTCATCTCCAAGTTTATTGATTCTGTGATTCTGTGATCTCAGGTCAGTTTCAGTTCCATCGAAGATGACTTCTTCCCTTTACATTTGTCTTCAGACACAATGTGCAATGTCTTCTAATCAAAATTTTAAGGATAAGACTCCATTCTTAGATATGCCCTCCACTTCCATTGGGGCAGTTCTAGTCTTTTTCTTAAAATTGCACTTCCTCTCACCAGCTGTTACTCTGGTGTTCCTTGGTCTTATTACTCTGTTCAGCATGTATGTCAGAACCATGTCCTTGCCTTCCCTTGGCTCTCAGTAGGGATCCCAAATGTGTCTGTCCTTGCTTCCATTCTCACTCATCTTTATAACATACCTTGTTTAATCTCGTCAACAGAGCACAAATTCAATTATCCTCTCAATACAGATGACCTACAAGTCTCTTCCCCTGCTCAAGACCTCTCCTTTAAAATCTTAGCTGAGTATCATTGTTGCACCTAAGTCTCATTAGCTGCAATACTGTTAATCCTGTTTGTGAATTCTTCTTTGCCTCAAACATTAACTCTGTCCTCTGAAATCTCATCATGAGGTAGCACTTCCCCATTTTTTTTTTTTTCAGGCAGTGTGATGTCTGTTAGCTCCCACTTCCAGCTGGTTCCTGGTATCACTCTGCAGCATTCATTTATTATTGGTTACACACATTGCAATTTAATTTTGCTGGGAATTAAAAATGTGAGTATTTTTAGAACTAGATTTAAACTTGAACATGCTTAAGAGCTTACTTCCCAGCTGAGTGGCAAGCTATGTAGCTTTTCACAATAAATATGGTCTATTTATTGTAAGATATATATTAAGAATATACATCCTCTGTCCTCTGAGATACTACAATTTACCAGCTAACCAGTACAATCACTTATCATCATATCTCAGCCAGAACTTCCTTTAGCAAATGCTTAAAATTATCCAGCTAGATCAGATTTCCATTTTCCAAGTACAGAACCCTTCCTTTGCAAACCCTTACCTTGCTGCCATTTCTGACTTCCTGTTCAGATTCTCTCAGCCTACAGCCATCCTACCTGTTTTTGATTCTAATCAGCCCTGAGCACTTGCCCTTTCATCATCTCCTTGTTCAAATTCGAAATGAACATTTCTGTGCTGTCTTCCACACAGCCCCTTACACTCGATAGACAATCCACGAGTATGTGCAAAGGATATTAATTTTCTGTAAAAGTCATATTAAAGCATTCCTCTCCTACGCAGTCTTGGGAAAAACACTGTAAAGCAGAGCTTCTGCTATGGTAGGGCTCCTGGCATGGACCAATATTGTTTCACTGTTTGTCAATTTGTTGTTCTATTCATCGTGTCATGGCCTATACTTGACTGATTTTTTTTTGGATCAGGATCATCTGTTCTGTCCTGGTACAGGATGTTACGAAACATCGTAGACAGCTACCACTTACCATTTGCAGGAACAGCAATTTTAGCATGTTGTCCTGAAATAAACTGTCATCTACTAATATGATTCATCTTATGTAGGGAAAACAAAGAGCAGGTCTTCTAGGAAGTTAATTTGCAGCCTTTGTTAAAGGAAAATATGTTTAACTGATTTTTCTGTTGTTCTCAGCAGGCTCCCCAAGACAGCAATCCTAAGTGTGAAAACACTTGATTAGAGGCTGGTGGTGCATCTCCAGCCTCTGCCTCATGATGTACTCAGGGGTGAGAAGGACAGGTTTCTATCTATTTATTGTGCAGAGGTGATGATTTAATCAGTAAATCCAGTGGCTTTTACTTGTAAAATAATAAATAGATATTTAGAGAGAGAAATATTGTTCATAGCAGTGAAGTAGCGGGATATTAGCAGTAACACGGGTGTTTTTCTACAAGGGTAGCCAAGGGTACCAGAGTCACGCAGAAATTGTTAGGCTCAGTGCTTCCCATCACATTCAGCCAGTGGTCTCCTGACATTCACTTACTGGGCTCTGTTCCAATAACTTGAATGACAAATGGAATTTTTTCAAACGTGTGTACCACTATGATTTGGCAGAATTCCCAGATTCCACCAAAGGTAAGCTGCAGAATAGGAAAGATGGACCTGGATCTCTTATATTTTCAGATAACAAGAAACATGATTCCTCTGAATCATTTCAAAGTATATCAAATAGCTTTTTCTTTTTTTTTTTTTTTTTTTTTTCATTTAACAGGAAAAAGAAAATAGACTTCTGACTTGGATTCCAAACACTATTTTCCACACAGGACAGATATTTAGGGGACACACACTTTTTCCCTCTGTTCTATAAATCCTCAAACTAGTACCAAAGAAGTACTAGTACCAGAAATGTGCTACCTCAAGTAAATTTCTCTGAACTGGTGATGATTCTACAGTGGTTGATAGGAGGGCAGAGCTGTGATGACCTCCCTGGCACATGTTGTTGAGCATCTCCTCTAAGAGTAACAATCTTTTGTTTGTATCAAATTAAAAAATAATTTTAAAAAATTATGAAAAAAGCATGAGAGAAAAGCTGTATATGTACCCATATGGGAAATTAGATTCATATATGAGATTACACCTACAGGATAAGTCTGGTTTGGTCATTTGCCACTCAGGCCAACATATTGCAGGTCTAACATGGTGGAGTTCCAGCTCAGTGCACACACACTGATAAATGGTCTACAGAGAGAAGAACTACAATGATAATTTGATATTTCATTGTATTATTCAAATCATGCTTCTCAGTCCATCTTGTACATTACCTTCCACCATAGTGTATTTATAAATAATTCTGGTTTGTAGAATACATTTGAGATTTTTCTGTCTATCTATCTATCTATCACCTAATTAAACACTTGTCACATATGCTAGTTAGCTTACCATTAGTTTAACATTGGTTAAAAAACTGGTGCTAATTTTGGTGTTTCTCTGCAAGAATTTCGCTATGAGATAATTGCTGCTTGGGATATCATTCACTTGAGTCCATGCTAAGAAAGACAATAAAATTAAGTAGCAGCTGGTTATTATAAGCTTATGTATTTCATATTCATACACACATGCTTCCTAATCCTAAATAAATTATATTAATCACAATTTAATTATGCGGCTGCCCTATTAAATTAGAATCTGGGGCTAGAGTCAACAATGAAACTACTCAGAGTTTCACCATCTACAGATCAGGCTTTGCATGATCTACTGGGTATTTTTAAGATATTTTGATTTTAAACGTAGTAATCACCCATGGAAATTTAAAACACCTCTGATAGTTCGCATTTATCCACAATTAATGGGTAACCGGGGTCCCCTTCACTTGTCTGTATAATTCAGTCATCATTAAGTGATAAATAGCAGAAAAAAAGTGTTTTGTTTGTAGAGTAAAAATAAATGCTGATAGTTTCTGATATGGAAAGATGCTGAAGACTCACATCTTAACACAGTCCCACATAATAACCTTATCTGTACACTGTAGGGGTGCCAGTTTGACAGATAGACCACTCATTGGGTAAGGGATTGGCTGTATTGTTGCAAAGTGTTGCAGTCAATGGCTCATAATTCCAAGTGGAGTTTGGTGATGAGTGGCATAGCTCAGGGGTTGGCACTGGGACACATGATGTTCAACATCTTTGCTGGTGACAGGGACAATGGGGTCAAGTACAACCTCAGCAAGTTCACTGGCAGCACCAAGCTATGGTGTACTGGGAAGGGACTTGCCAGAGGAGGGACCTGGGCCCTAAGCCTTAGGGCTGGGCCCGTGTGAACCTCAAGAAGTACAACAGAACCAAATGCAAGGTCCAGAACCTGAGGCAAGGCAATCCCAGGCACAAATACAGTCTAGGCAGAGAATGGATTGCGAGCAGCTCCGAGGGGGAAGGATTTGGAGGTGTTGGTTGGCAAGATATTCAACATGACCCGGCAAAGTGCACTCAGCCCAGAAAGCCAACCCTATCCTGGGCTGCATCAGAAGCAAGGTGTCCTAGAGTGACTTTATGATGCCTGTATCTGCAATCATCTGTTCTGTATATTGTGTTCTGTACCTTTAAGGTTGATTCTAAGAGTNGCCAGCAGGGTGGTTCTGCCCCTCTCTGCTCTCATTAGATCCCACCTGCAGTTCAGGTCTGGTGACATGAACCTTTTGGACTGGGTCTAGAGGAGGGTGAGAAAGATGATCAGAGGACTGAAGCAGCTCTCCTATGACAACAGACTGACAGAGCTGGGGTTATTCAGCCTGGCAAAAAGAAGACTTGGGAGAGACACTCCAGTACTTAATGCAGGCCTACAAGAAAGCTGGAGAGGGAATTTTGACAAGTGCATGTATTGATACAACAAGGGGCAACAGCTTTAAACTGAATGAAAATAGGTTTAGATTAGACACAAGGCAGAATTTTTTTAAGATGAGGGTGGGGAGGAAGTGGGACAGGTTGTTAAGAAAGGTTGTGGATGGCACATCCCTGGAAGTGTTCTAGGCCAGGTTGGATGTGACTTTGAGCAACCTTGTCTAGTGGAACTTGTCACTCCCTGTGGTGGGGTTTGAACTAGATGATCTTGAAGGTGACTTCCAACCCAAATCATTCTTTGATTCTATGATTTTTCATTAGAAACCTGGGATTTGCAAACATACAGGAGTTCACACAAGCTATTTTTAAGAGATGTTCAGATGCTGAATGTTGAAGTGACAGAAGTGGGTGCATGTTTTTCATATACTGAAGTTCTGATTCTGTCCTCAGACAAAATGCCCATTGATTTTCCTGAAATTTTCCTGAAGTGAAATTGAAAGGATTAGATCATACCTCTGCATGCAATACCTACATGATCCTTCATTAGCTATGGACATTTTTTGTGGCCAGTATGGGGTTTTAGCTCCTGGAAATAGCCAGAGATCCACGTGGGAGAGGAAGGTATCACTCAGGATGGTATGGGGGAATGTGTCTTTCTGAACGGCAGGTAGAGATGAGACTGAACACCTTGAAGTATATCAGCCAGCAGTAAACACTTCAGATAACTGAGACCAATCCACATTTTCCACCATGTATTCAAACGTGTATTTTGAAAGTGTAAAAATATGTGAAATAGGTAGACCTCAGCCATTCCCCTTGTAAATTGCACCTTAAATATTTCTGCCCAACTTCACATGTCCTTTTATAGCAGTTTCCCACAACTTTGCCCGAAATTTATTCCCACTTCCATTTGGAAGTGGAACAGAAATTTGGAAAAACTAAGCTATGTGTGAAACATTCTACAGAATTTCAGTAATTCTTGGTATGAAATTAACCTCATAGGTCAGGAAAAGAGTTCTCTTTCCCTTCACTGTACATCATTATTTTTATTACCACTCCCTGATGAGTTATGCATCTCCTTCTGAAGGCTTAACTGAACCTTAAATTAGCTTTAAATCATCTCTATCTCTAATGAGGCGATACTGTTAAATTTCTGTATGGAGGGGTATATTCTGACTTCTCACAAACTGTACTTATCATGAAGGGGGAACCAAACATAAAGAGGGAGGGAAGTACAGGTGTTATTAGTTCATCTCTCTTTTTCCATGAATTACCCTGAGAATCTCCTCAAGGCCAGGCACAGCAACTTTAAGACCACCTAGTGACTAGAATAGAGAGGGAGAATGCTAGTTGAAAGCAAGCTGAAAACCTGGAAACTAGGTACTTGGGATCATCTTAATATAAAATAAAGTGTGTGGGCACAAAACATTAAATTGTACAGCAGGGGATCAATAATCCTCAGCCTTAGCAGCACAAAATAAATGGAGGCTGTAATCAGGGCTACAGCATCATTCAGCAAGCACTTGGCAGCCATTTCCATTTGAGAGCCAGGATGTGATACTTGAGGAGCATTCCAGCTGCATATGACTGCTTTTATTTGTATGCCTTTGGCAGTATAGCTCCAGCAGTCTGCAACCCTCATTCTTCAGTTTGGTTGCTACTGCTTTGGTGGGTTTGTTAAGGAATCTTGTTTCCTGCTTCCAAGTTCCAGGTGATCGGTCTTCAGTGAATGTCAGAACCTTCTTACTGTCACTTCTGCTTTTGTCCCTTATATATGTGACCATTCAGTTGCCTGTGGCTGCTTACACTTACTTGTGCTCTTATGTTTTAAACCAAACAAATACATTAAAGCACATCTAACTCAAAACATTGTTTTAATCTGCTTCCAGGGAGTCCATGTTAGATGGTCAGGTCATTCTGAGGCAATGTTACCTAGCATTGGATTCTTGGCAAATTTACTTGTCAGTTTGCATCTAGCCAACAGGTAGATCAGGAGGAAAAAGGCACCCACATAAATTTAAAGACTAATAAGAGATTTGGGATAACACTGTCTTGAGGAAGAACATGATTTTCCTGAAAAATATGACACTACAACTCAAAAAACACATAAGCTGCTAAGTACCTTTTAAAACCTTGCATGATCATGAGACCAAGACATGATATAATTGATATCTCCAGATCATGTGATATAGGGTACTTCCATGACTTTTGATTTTTCACTCCAGTTTGATGGACAGCCTCAGGAAATATTTCAGGGAACATGGAAGAGGATTTGTGGTACATGCAGAAAAGCATCCTTTGGATTTAAAGGTCTATTACCAGATTGTCAAGGTTGAAGATCTCAATTCTTCCCTTTTTGTGTTGTTAAGTGTTTTTGCAGAGTTTGGGGAGCATGTATTGGAACAGGAGTAGTTTGCAATGGAGGTAGAGAAAACTTGTTTCGCTGTGAGGAGAAATCTGCATTAGAACACACTGCCAGCAAGGTTGCGTCATCCCCATCACTGGAGGCCCAGATGCAAAAAGTCCTGAGATACTGGACCTGCCCTCACAGATGTCCTTACATGGAACAGAAGGATAGACTAGAGGTTCTCTGAGTGCCTCCCAACCTGAGTCACATGTGTTTCTTTGAGTCTGAATTGCTTCTTTGAAGTAATATTTCAGAAGCAAATATCTTAGAAGAGATTTGACATAAGGTATAACTGGAAGGCTTTACATAAGGTAAACTTGGAAGGTTTTACATAAGATATAAGTGGAAGGACTTGAAGGAAAAAATCACCAAAAATCAGTTAACTGGAACCAAAGAGTAGTGAGAGGTATAAAACTCTCTGGTTGTGTGAGGCAGGCACCTCTTCTCCCTTCTTCTTCCTGTTCATGGTTACTTCTGTTTACCATTTGAATTACTGAGGACATTTTCCAGTAGACAAGGTAAAGAAGGTCCGCAACCATTAATTTAAAGATGGAACTCAAGAAAGAGGTACTTTCTCTTTGTATCACTGTTCAAACAAAGCAAAAGCATTTAAGAAAGGAAAAAAAAATGATGAAAAACCCAATCATTCTTCTATTGTTATTTTATGGAGTGTTGTAGTAATGATTTACAACAGCTATGATCTATGGGAGGACGGTGAACACAATTGAAAGTTTAATGCCATTATTGTTATACACAAATGGATGTCCATGAATCTTAGCTCCAGCTTCAGTCATCTGATGGAGTAGAAACTCTTGTTTGGCTTTCCAGCCCATTTCTCCAGGGCCTGGGTAGGCGCTGTAAGATACCCAAAGATAAGAACCATTCCCAGACAGGACATTAATTCAAGGAGCAGCCATTAATTTACCTGCTCACTTTATAATGTGGGTGGGTTTGTTTTTTATTTTTCCATTCTTATGTATATCTCCTTTTAAATTTTTATTAAATTTTTTATTATTATTATCACTTGTCCCAGCATCATCCTTTACTTACTTTCAAAAGACACTCACCTACAACCTGTCAAACTCCACCCACTGGAAGTGGAGGGAATTAGCTCAGATGGTAGAGTGCTCACCCAGCAGGTGAGAGATTGGTGTGTTGATGCCTGCATCGTACATTTTGGTGGATAAGGAATAAGGTGGATAAGGAATTGGCTGAATAGTCATGCTCAAAGAGCTGTGGTCCACAGCTTGATGACCAGGGAGTGACCAGCAGCAAGTGCGTTCCTCAGGGATTCGTACTGGAGCCAGCATTATTTAACATGCGAGTGACATTTTACAAGGTCGTGTAGAGATAGGATAAGGGGTAATGACTTTAAACTCAAAGAGAGTAAGTTTAGCTTATAAGGAAGAATTTCTTTACTGAGAGTTTGGTGAGGCACTGGAATAGGTTGGCCAAAGAAGCTGTGGCTGCCCCAGTCTTGAAATTTTCAAGGCCAAGTTAGATGTGGCTCTGAGAAACATGATCTAGTGAAAGCTGTCCCTGCCTATGGGAGGGGGAGTTGGAACGAGATGTTCTTGATGGTCCCTTCCAACCCAAAACTTTCTATGGTTCTATGAGTCTATAATTCTATGATTCTATGAGTCTATGGATTTGCTTTAAAATAGGAATGTTTGTATGTCCATAAGCTTTATGAAAATGAGGAGACGTGAGACAGAGACTAGTTGAAAACCTTCTATAATGCACCCATCTATACATTTTGAATATCCAGTAATGCAAATGATTAAGAGCTGGCTTCCTTGGTGAAACAATCCTATGGACTAAAGCATTTTTGGATGCAGTGGGTACTACCTCTTGCGCAATCTGTTCATCTTCTGTCTCTCTGACCTTGTGACCTGTGAAACTATTTTGCATGAGTACTTTAGGTTAATTCCTCTTGTGAAGGATTTTCCACTTGCCTCAGTGCAAAGGATTATTGCTTTCCTGCTCCTTTGGTGTAAATCCATCATCTGAAGTATAACTTATATGTGCCATCTTCTGTAGTCACAGAGAAAAGAAGAATTAAGTTTCTCTAGATCGTTTTTTTCAGACACTCCCTCAGGGACACCTCTGCTGAGCAGCGCCAAACAGTGTTCTGTGTCTAATACTTAAAGTGGAGATTTTCAGTCCATAGTCTGTGAGCACAGGTAGACTGTTAGGATGAAAAAGGAAAGTTTTCTCAATATTCCGCCTATTTTAAGATACCAATCCCCCAGTTCTGCAGAGATAGAAGTTACAGAACTATTTATGGATCTAAAGTTCAATATCTAACATACTAGAAAGAATGGGAACATATGGAGAAATGAGTATCTGCAGTAAGAAATCTGTGAATGCAGAAATTGTTGTAAGTCTTTGAACTTTATGCATGCAGTGCCCTTCTCTCCAGTAACTGAAATGGGATCCTGAGATGAGCTAGCTATTAGAACCAAACAAGGAAATCCTAAAGGTATAATAGTTTTTCTGCTTTAAACTTAAGTATATTCCCATCACTAACAAAGAATCATTGTTTTGCTTCCAGAGTTAGTGATCAGCTTATTAGTGAAGCTGGTTATGCAAAAGATGTGCTTGCCTGAGACTGACACACAGTAGCTGTGCATAATGGAGCTGAGGAAGCTGCCATATGGGGAGAAATCATTGGAAGCCTGGCACTGGATATGAAGTTCTGCTGTCATATGATAACGGAGATGAATTACTTTTGGGAGAGAGAGCCTTGCAAGTAAAGGGTCAGAATTAATGGTGCAAATAGTGGAACTCCTGGCAGGCGTTTAGTTCCTATTTAGAGAATTTGCTTTACTAAACTGGAGTTAAGCTACTGCAAAATCTTACATAGCTGCTGACTTTTAATTAATTAAGGCATAGGTTTTTATGGTTATTAATAAAGTCATGTATATATATGCTCCATCTGTACCTAATATTAAAATTATTGTTTTCAAGTGATAGGTTGTGACTATATAGCACACTTGCTGCTAAAATTGTCCATTTCAAATTCAAACTAAGGTACCTCACTTCTAGTAATTGTTATACTTAAATAAATTTCTAGAGCAATAAATTTCTAGAACTGTATAATGCTAAAAAATAGTGTTAATTTAGGCTTGGTGGTGTTTATAGCCCTTGAATCATTTTCATAATTTTTTGTAACAGAAACAGCTCATGAGAAGTGCTTAAATGTTGAGGTTTAGAACCTTTTCCCCAAGCAGAATTTCCTGGAAAAATTGCATTTAATTACTTGAAGTTACTGGTCTCTAAATTTATTAAGCTACTCATTCACATGTGGGAGTTAAGGATATGACCTTTCATGTAATCTTCAGTGCTAGAGCATTTATCAATGTAGGACATCCCAACAAAGTCCAGGAACTGTAATTAGATCCAAACCTGTTTTCGAAAATAAAAATAATCTGAAAATAAACATCCCCTGCATTGAGACCCTTGATGAAACCCTGCTTCCAATGAAGCTTATGTATAGTATAGATAAATTAAACAGAGATCACACTGAGGTCAGGATTTCACCGTAGAATGATCCTTTGCCAAAGCAACACATTTTCCAGTAATATCATCAGCCACAGAAATTTATTCATATTTTCAAACAAAGGGCCTAACATACATTTTTTATCTCTCTGACATGCTCTCTCTCTGTCTTTCTTTTTCACTGTCTCTCCATCTCTCTTTTTTCATTTTCAATGTCTCCAAATATACATGAGTGAACATTTCCTTCTGTCCCAGAAGAATGCTTTGGATAGCAAATCAGAGAACAGAAATAACTGTATTTACATTAAGCTAGCTAAGAACATGTATCTCTTGCAATACCAACTCCACCCCAACCCCACCCCAACCCCCAGAAAACCAATATCCCTTCTACAGCCCCAAAACATTTGATTTTCTTATCAGGAAAAATCAGCAGGTTAAGTAAAAAGAGTATATTCTAAATAGAAATAATTTGGAGAAAGTGTATTGAAGTGCCTTTGTTGTAAATCTGGAGTCCTGGATAACACTGAATCCCTACAGATTTCTGGAGTTCAGAAGTTAAATGAATCTTTATTAACATCTACCTCTGGGAAAAAAAAAATCAGATTGAAATGACAGTAATTTGAAACTTTTTCAGCAAAACATAGGATCAGATTGAACTCAAGTATCCGCTCATGTTTTCATACTTACCCAATACTTCAGTATGGTTCCCCCCAGTTTACAAAAATTTTAGTTAACTTGGATAAAGTTTTGAGCAAACCTGGGGTTAATTATGACTTCATGTAGAAACCATGATAAACACTGTGTTTTTGTAGAATTTTGATTCAAAACCAGGCAAGACTTGTGGGTTTTGGCTAAGCATCACTGAGTTTCAGTTGTGTGCTAACCCAAAACTGGAAACAAAAATTGCCTCTGGTAATATTTAAAAAAATCTAGGGCATTGAAACTGCACACAGCTGAGTTTAATACACTGCTATTTGCAGCTCGGCAGGCAGTCTTATGACTTTCTATGAACACCTGGTGACAATTCTTCATGACAACAAATGAAGAGCAAGGGTGTTACATGGTGGGTTTTTCCCCTTGTGTCTTGAGTGTTGTGGGATTTTCCTGTTAACATCCAGATCTGTGACACACTAGCACAACATGTGTGTTTGTCTCTTTGTGGTTGACATACTTACCTTAAAAAAAAAATTTCTCAAGTTAAAGAGAAAAACCTTATTTCCCTTCGTATGACATCTGCTAGTTCTGCGGGGAAGGG
>WBMY01005769.1:225-14835 GCA_013397315.1 Donacobius atricapilla
CTTTTTTTTTTTTTTCCTTCAGTACTTCCTATAAGTCAGTGCTTTAGGGAAAAAGCACGAGGGGTTGTGGAAGTTGGCAGCACCGCTGTTGGTTCTGTCAGAGCTGCCTGAGTTTCCTGGTGGGAAAATCCCTTGACAGTGCTGCAGGGACTGGCAGCCCACCAGCGTGTGCAGCTGCGTGCGAGGGTGAATGACACCTGTGGGCACGGACCTGCCTTCAAAAGCAGGGCTACCCGAGGGTAACACCACACAGTTCTTTTTTGTGCACGTCTCTGTCTATATTGGTATATTTTTATACACATAGATGCAGGCAGAGCATATGGCTAATATAATAGTGAGTATTTGTTTGCTCGCATACATGCATATCTGTGGGTATGCGTAAGTTGAGTTTTTGTAATGCAGTTAAGACAGAGCAACTGGATCGGCACATTCAAAGTGCATGCATATGTCTTTTACAGACTGTGCATTTGTCACATAGCTCTCCCTGATGCATTTAGGCACATTGTGATATAAGAGCTCAACTACTTCTTTTAAAGTAAATCGTTGATTTTCTATTATTTTTATCTGAATACCACTCTGTTCTAAATTTACAGGTCTTTAACATAAACCCCACAAGTTTCCCAGGGTATCAAAAGTTCCTTCAAAAACAGCAGAGGAGTTAGGTTACAGGGTGGTGACCTTATCACTTAGGTGCAGCTTCTACCTTGTATATTCCACTCAGTAGTTTCCTAGAAATAGTCCACAAATCACCCTACTCTGAGGTAGGTTTATACATTTTCACAAGGCACTCAGATTCTGCAGCTTGGTCTTTGAGCTGGAGATCTGTCCTATTCTAAGCTATCTGGCTTCCCACTTTGTTTATAGGGCATGTTCATCATTGGGGCTCAGCCTTGATGTATCATGCAGGTATCAGTCTTCAGGTTTTTGCCTCTAGTGTTTGAATCTCAGTATGATGGCTTTTTATAGTGTTTCAGCGGCTGGTTAAAGTGGTTTGCTCTTTTGTAGCCTTTTTTTTTAGCTTCAGCTGATAGGTGTTACTATATTGAACACTGTTCTCTCCCGGCCCACTTGGAAGAAGTAACACTACTTGGCTGCTTCAGAGGTTCGCAAAATTGCAACAGTGATTCTTCTATGTGGTTTTTGTATCTTCTGCTTGGGAGGCGGCCATGCTGAATCTGGTCTGTTTGCAATAGAGTGCTAAGTTACCAGTTTTTGCGAGCAGTGTCTCCAAGCCTTTTTTTTTTGCTTTAACTCTCAAATGTAAGTAAATTCTGTCGTTTTCAAACTGGTATTTTGTGTATGTGACCCATGGCCACGCACAGCTTGCTTGGCATGAGAGCATTTTCACACCTGAAGAAATATGCAATGTTCATCATGGAGATGAGAACTTACTCTATCAAGGCCTTGATCCCAGGAGTCTCTGGTGTTAATGATCCCTACCAAAATTCCAGAGCATTAGGAATATTGAGTAACATGAAGTTTCCAGTAGCTCTGCATCCCAGGTATTCTTCCTTTGTATAGTACAGAGGTAGAAGACTGAAATTCTGATTATTAACATATGTTCAGGCAGTTAGCAAAGACTATTTATTTGTGATTGTGGAATTTCAGGGTTTTTTCTCCATACTGCTTCATTGTTTGATAATTCAAAATTGGAGCATGTGCTCCTTGCAGAACCAGCTGTAGTTTGGCTGGTCCTAAGAATTTCTGAGGGCAATGGCTATTACAGATGCTTTCCTAAACACTCCAAAGTCTTCTTTCTGTGTCATTTTTAAGCTATCTTTTGTGGCATGGATTAAGATCAAAGTGTTCTTGTTCTTCAAGCAACAAGAAAACCAGCTTCCATGTGTCAAATATGTTCAATTTAGAAAAATAAAGTTATCAGCTTCATTCCTCCAACTCTTTCAACCTTTGGTGTTTATAAGTCAGCAGAAAGGCCATAATTTAGGCACTTAAGTGTTGTAATGTAGGAAACAAAAATTACTGAGGACTTGCCCTGGTATCACAAATCTTTTCAGTTGGAAATAGCAATCAAAAGCAATGTTTCCTCAACTAGCCAGGAAGTTGTTTTGCCCCATTTCTCTTGGCAGCAGGGGCATCAAAGCTTTACCTTGAACTTATGATTTTATCTCATGTTGTGTGGCTTAGCCACCCTTATTTAATAAGATGGGTTTTGATCAGTATCAGAGAATTCCTTATACTTGTAGTAAAGATTTTAGCCACATGGGCCTTATCCTGTGCACACTATTATGGGCTGACCTTAGGGAATTTTCTTCTGTTATGGATGGAAGAAATTTCACCTCTGAACTCCCAACAGTCCACTATTTTTTTAAGAATTCATTTGCTTCCCTTGTTACTCTGGTGTCCTACAGGCTGTTTAAAGGAAAGGCTGAGGAGCTGTTTGGGAAGTGTCTCACTCTCCTCTTTTGTCTGTGTCAAATAAACATTCTTGTGTCATGAACTCACTTGTAGTTAGTCATGGCATTGTAGCAGAATGAAGCTGAATCTGGTCAGGTTCATCAGTACTTTGCTAAACTAGTTTTTTACAGATCTGTTGCTTGTTTATTGTATCTGAGAATCTCATGTGTTAACATGAACATTCAAAACAAAAAGTGAAGGTGACCATTGCTGGAGACTTCAAGCTGATCAGTCTTAAAGAAATGTACTAATCTTACTATTCCAGAGCTTTATCCAGGGTCATTCTCGCTCTCTCCTTTTCCTCTTTTCACCCCTTTCCTCTTTCCCCCTAATATTCACCAAATCTCTAGGTCTCTGAAAGCTGTTTCCTAAATTCTTCCTTTAATAGTTCAAGGGAACTTTGCTCAGCTGCCTGACAGATTCCTTTTCTTTGGAGCCTCTTTGCAGATACTAACTGGTGTGGAATATTTTTCTCAGTATAAGAACTCTGTACCCACCCAGGCTGTTAATTGTTAAGGATGGACCAAGAGGGACTCATTCCCATCCTTTTGGAAAGTGCCCTTCATTTTACTGGGCTATGGTTTCCTTAAAAAAATTCTCCTTAAAAATTACTTAAAACATTTTATTCTGATTGTTGCTTTTGGCCTAGTTTGTGCTGTTACTGCATTTTTCCTTTAGGATACACCTCTAGGATGTCCTACTTATGTCCGTGCTGCTTTACTTTTAAGAACTGAGAATTGTGCTGAGATGATACTTTTAGGGGAAAAAAAAGGATTATGATTGTTGCATTTCTTCGTTGTAAAGATAATTTTGACAGATTTCTCGTAAAGCAATCTGTTTCACCTTGAAATGTGAAGGTGGCCTACAGCTTTCTGTGTGGAAAAAATGTTATTTATTGTGCTTTTTTTAAAGCACAATAAATTGGGAGTGTTCTTATAAGCTGAAATGAAGAGTTATATGAGAGACTGTGAGAATGCATTCCAAGTGCTTGAATGTCAGAGAAGAGTTTAACAAAGTGTCTTGCTTTCTAACCTAGTGTTCCGGCCTTTGGGGAACTTGAAAAGTTCCAGCCACCTCACACCAGTAAGCATGTGGTTTATGCAGAACAATTCAGCTAGAAGGATATTTTTCAGATATTAATTTATTTAAATGTTAATTTATATTTCTTCAGTTGTTTTCTTTCCTCATAATTGCTACCTATAAATAATTTGTCTGTAGCAGTATCACAAGGCACTCTGCTGACGTTTCTGTACAATTGATTTGTTAAGAGAATAAATGTAAGAGATGCCTGGCACTGTGAATGCTGTCAATACTGGTAATGATTTGCTAATGGGATTCTTTTATGAAAAAGTCCCAGTGCTTATTGGCAGTCTATCTGATCAGTTATTGTTTTCCAGCTTGAATGTAGCTTTCTTAAAGAAGTGTAGTGTGGGGAAGTTGTGCACATGAGGGCACGAGGCCATCAAACCATGGTTGGTAGGGGCTGTAGTACTGGCACGATGTAGTCAGTGTCTCTGTAGCAGAGGGAAACTGCTTAGAATCAGCTACCATTTGTGGGAGGCTTGCTGGTTCAGCAAAATAGGGAATTTGTTACACAAAGGCATCCTTGAAGATAACTGTGACTAGAATAATAGACAGAGGCAACAGAAGAGCATCACAACTATTGCCATAAAATCCTCTCTGTTTTAGCAAGTGTGTCATTTGGTTCTCTCTAAATTCTACCCCTTACAATTTAAAATTCTTGAGCATTTCTTCTTTCATGACTCATGGTGTAGCTCTGCATAACATGAACTCTATATACCATAGCTCTATATACTCTCTAGTTTTATGGTTTATTCTATGGCTACTAGTTCCCAAGGTTGCAGCTACCTGACCATACATTATTATTTTGTGATTTTTTCCTGCTCATAACATTTGTAGTTTCCAGATCAATAATTGTTGTGAACTGTAATTCATTGAGTCTAAGATATCAAATTGTTTCTTCAAACAGAACTTCTCAAATACTAACTGAAAGGTGGGATAGAGTTTTCACTTGAGACTGTGCTTGAACAACAGAAGGGGATTATTACTAGGATATTTTAATAAGAATTTATGTGGGAGAAAATTCATCCTATTTAAAATGTATGATAAAATGTGTGATAAAAACTGACAGAAATGAAACTCAAAAATGTCCTTGCCTGCCTGTTAAATCTGGTTTTGTTGATGACTTGATTTGAAATATGTAGATGTTCAAATAGATTTGGAAGAAAGGATTTTTCACAATTTGAAGTCTTCCTAATTTGTTTACTTGCTATAGCAGGTCTACTGCCAATTTAATCTGAAACCTTTTCTCCTATTTATATATATATNGGTATTACAATGAGAGGCTTGTGAAAATTGGTGATACCCTTGCTCAGATCAAAGTAAGTAATTTGAAATCAGAACAGGTTCAATCATAGCCTTTGTTTTATTATGTTTCTATGCTAATTTATTTTTTAATCATATTTTACTGAAAGCTATTTAAAAAGTAGCAAAAACTTTTACAAAATAATTCCAGTGACATTTGCTTATTTGTATTTCTTGATTTTTTATTGTAAAATTGCTCCGATTTTTAATATATTTTCTATATCTGTATTTTCTATGCACCCATTGCCTTTTCAAACACCCCAAAATCTTTCTTTAATATTTGTTTGATGTTTCAGCATGGTAGAGTACACTCTCTGGCTATGCCTTTAATGCTGTTCAAGTACAAATTGCCTATGATAAAGCAGTTCCACTGATTCCACTCAATGCTCAGTTAACCAAATGTGAAGAAAAAGAATTTTCAGGAGAGAAACAGACAGCAAGAACCAGAGTGCAATTACACATTGTCCCACTATATGTATCAAAGATGCTTCTGCATCTTGTATTATGTGTGCATTTCTGGTCTCCTCAAAAAGGGTAGATCACAACTAAAAGGGATTCAGGAGCTAGATTGTTGAAGACAGAGTATTTGAGGGATATTTCACTATATGATAATGCTATTTTTATGTTTTTACTTAGTCATATGTTACTAAGTACAACTGACTACTGTTGGAGATGGGATGCCAGGCTAGTAACTGTTGATCTGACTCAAGAAGGCAAATATATTTTTATATACTATTTGTACTTTGTGTTTCCTGTGAGAAAAAATCCAAGGGTGAGCCATTTACAAGGTCAGCGATATTTGGGTCAGAAGGTCATGTCATAAAATCTGGGGCTTTCAAGTGTAGTTACTAAATAACACAGGAGCCACTCAGAGATGTATAGTTAGAAAGCCAGTTCTGTAACTTCTACTTAATTTTTTAACATAATGGGAATAAAAATAAATAAAAAGAAGAGGGCATAACTGGAAATGTATCAAGGTGGTTTGAGGGGCTGTCTTTTTGAGACACATATTTGGTGAAACTGTTCTTTCACTCTTATGTGCTTTGCTTACGGAATGCAGCAAGGAGAGATGATCTTTGTGCCATTTATGGAGAGTGTTTATATGTGGCTGCCTGGTGAGGTTTTCTGCAGGCCATGGCAAAGGCAGGAGTACCACGCAGATGTTATGAAGTCCTCTATATCCCTCTTTGCATGTGCCACAAAAGTGGCCTGCTCCTGAGTAGAGAACAGCCAGCTGAAGCTGAGTTTCGGCAGCACTTAGCACTCACTGGGAGGCTGAAGAGGGTGTATAAGTCAATAACTGTGGAGCCATTAAAAATAAAGGTGCAGGGTCATGGTGTAAGTTTAGACATACAGAAATTCTTAAGGAAGCTTGAATAGCAGCAGTTGTTAATAGCATTGCCTCGACAATTCTGTTCATGTTTTCTTCATGTTTGTATATTCCTAAAGTTTTCATAGCTTCTGGGCCCTAGGAGTTGCTTGAAACATTACATGAAGCTTTTACTGCTTGGGTACTGCTGCTCTCACAGAGTACTCAGCAAGGTTATTTCAAAAGTATCAAATGCTGCTCTCTGTACTCTGCATTGGCTTCTCAAAGCAGCACTCCAATATAGTTTGGTCCTTATGTTCAAGGTGCTTAATGGCCTGACCCTAGGTTGCCTGAAAATAATCCATGTTTCTACGTAAAGGCTTCTGCTTGCAACTTCAATCTTCTAGTGTAATGTGTTTTTCTACAATAAAGTTATTGGTGTTGTTGAATAAGTTGTTTTGCTGGCCAGCCTAATACTTTCAACTTTTCTTTGTAACTCTCCCTTTTAAGGGCATTTCTTTAACTTAATTTTAGAATGAAAACCTACTTTTCATTCTATTTCTTTCCCTGAAAAGAAAAAAAAAATAGAAACAACAGGGGATGGATGTTGCAAATTTCAAATGCATTACAGGAAGGCTGAATGTGGTATAAACCCAAGGTCTGTGGTAGGTGGGGTAAAGCCTATTCCATGAGTACCCCTCTTGACTCCTAGTTGAAAACTAGTGCTGAATATTTTTAATTTTAACCTGCACATTACATAATACTTATGACGTGCAGTCCTTAAAAAATAATTATTGCATATGAATAGTCAGTGGGTAGGCGCCATCTTAGCTTTCTGTCCTCCTGTATTTTTCTAATGCCTTTAGATTCCTTCCTATAGTACATCTGCTATGTGTTTTTTACGACACACCTTAATTCATTAGGTCATATATCTGGAAATTACTTAGTCCATTAGTCATCATATGATCAGCACTGACTCGTTTTTTCCCTGCCTCCCACTCTGCCTGTATCTGCCTGTTATCTTTGGTCATACACATGTATTTTAAATGGTTTGGGAGAGAATATACCTTTCTGTTATGTGTTATAAACTATCTTAATGGTGTTCTGATCCATGGATTCTGAGTGTTATCACACCTGGATGAACATATTAGATTACACAAGTGACTGACTGCCCATAGCTGTCCATAGAAAGTCAAAGTTTCTATGTATGGCTGCTGCTTTCACACAGCAAATGGGACAATAGAGCCATGTGAGTTAGACTCCTCAGATGATTAAAAATTTAAGGTGTCATTGTGGTGGAAGGAATTTATATTGAAAAAAAGAAGGGAGTGCAAGGAAATAAGAATTTTGTGTGATTAAATATTAAAGGATCATTTTTACCAGCAGAAACTAGTTACTTTTTCCTCAAGAATTTATTTAGTGTGCTAGAATTAGTGAAATTGGTAGAGAAACCTAAATGTCATCCTTGCTGAAGGAAGTGGTGGTGATGATTCAGTAAATGTCACTTCCAGATCTGAATCAGAGCTGAACCATAGAGTCAGCATGATTTTTGAGTGGCTTGACATGCTGCTGGGGAATTCTATTTGGAATGAGATACAAAGCTCAACATCCTCTTTGTTAACAGTTCTTAAAGACCCACTGGCAATTTCTGGTCTATTAATGCTGATTTATTTGCCACAGGTAAATTCCAGTTTTCACTTGTTTCAGTCTTTTTTGATGCATCTTACTCTTTCTATTTGTTTCATAAAAAAAAAAAAAAAAAGAGCTTTGACAACATGGAAACAAGGAAGAGAGAAGCGATTATATCTATATATTGCTTATAAAATTCTACATTATTAAGTACTTTTTTTTGAAGTGTAATTGTCATTACTGTTGTAAAACTGCAGAGTATTCCAGTAACTCTTTAGGTTTATTACATTAGGCCAGGACCCTGCTTTATAATTGTTCTGCTATGTTGTATTTATGATTAGGCAAAACTCACTAAAACTTGCAAAGCAGAAGCAATTCTTTTAAGTATTTCAAACTTTGATATGTTGAGTGTTCACACTACATTGTTGGATATTGGTACAAAGGTGTAGTGCTTTACTTCCTGTTCTTTCATGTTGATATCTTTTTCATAAAGATTATAAAAGATTATAAAAACCCACATGTCTTATAGAAATAGAAATGCAATATGCAAATTCTTTATGAAAAGAACATATGATTTTTTTTTAGGAATATAAGTTGGCTCTTCTACAGTGCTATGGAAGATACCTTCAGCAGTTCATTTCTGTAAACCTTGATGATGTCATGGATGATGTGGACCATTTTAAATCCACCTTTTTTCCAAATGGTATTGGAGACAAAAAGGCAGTACTTACGGTAGGTTGTGGGTTTTTAAAATTTTTCTGGTCAAAGACATTCATAGGTTCAAAGTAAGTAGCCCATTTTATCCTCCACAAATGTTCTTTGTATTAATTATATATTAACATTAGCTAATCTTTAATAGTTTGTTGATATAAATTTCATTGAGATTTAATGATCATATATATGATATGAACATCTGGAGTTGGTGTATATTTTTAAGAAGATATGAGTGCCTAATGCTTTTGTGGCTGAAGCCAACCACCATCAGCTTAGTGTTAAAATAGCAGTTTCCTCTGAATATGGTGTAGTGTAACTGCTTATAGCAGTTTTTGCTCTGAAATAGTTGCTATTATCCACTGTCAGAATCAGGATGTGGGCAAAATTTGATAAATGTCCTGCAATTTTGAATATTTCTGTATTGTATGATCTAAGAACCAGGCAGAATGTGACTCTGTTTGTCACACAGACACAGACAGACAGACAGACAGACACACACACACACTTTGGTGAGAAGGCATTGACTATATTTTTAAAGGTCTGACTCCATTTTATAGTATTTCTACAAAGGCCAGAGATTGGGGGAGAAGGTTGACATCTCTCCCCATCCCATTGGTCAAGACAACTGTCCATCAGCTGTCCATATCTCTAAGAACAGGAATGAAAACTACCTTGAAATTACAAATACATTTGCTACTGTTTACAACACCAGAGTGTGAGAAAAAACCCAAACCATGAAAAACTGTGAACAGAAGAGAAGGTGAAAAAATCAGGGTGACAAGAATGCAAGACAATTAAAACTTTCTCCTGTATTTCGTAACATAAGTGTACAAAATTCCACTTGTAAGAAATGATCATGACTGTTAGAAAAGCAGTGTTATGCTTTTTATAGCTTATTTGTTCATTATGAACAAAAAGAACAGAGTGTGGAGTAATTTCCTAAGTACTTTAAGCTCTAGGGAGCTTAGTGACCTTAAGTATGTGTTAGAATACTTTTGTGTTAATTGCTTGTCAAGGAAGCGACTTGCAGTATACCTTCTGTTATTCATGGAAGAAAGTGTTTCAGTTGACATAGGGGGAATGCTAAAAACATGTAATATTTTACTTTAAGCAGTTCTTTGCTGAGAAGCTCTACTTTCATAGACGGTTGTGGTCTCGACATTTCTGAGCCTGAATTTTAGCTTGCTAACTATTGCTAGCTCCTTTCCCAAGGGAAAGCTGTCAACAGTTTTCTCTTTTCAAAACATCTCTCTCCATTTCTCAAAACAGGTTAAGTAGACTGTGTTCCCTTTCCCATAACAACTGTCCCCAGGGGTTGTTTCCTATTATTTAACCAATGGAGAGGAGTGTCAGTCCCATGGACCAATAATAGACCTTTTTAGCGCAGCGTGTTATAAAAGAAACTGTTGGAATTGTAAATAAAGCCTTCTTTCTCTTCTGACAACTATATGGAGTCAATCTATTTCCCGACCTACCATGACACACAGTGGGTATTTTGAATTAACTAATGCTATTAACTGAGTTACTCTGTGATGATGAACAATGAACAGAAATGGTAGGCAGCTCCTGTGTATTGAGCTAATCAAATTCATATCCTTGAGTCAGAGTTAGTGTAAATAGGCGTTTAGTGAAGAGAAGAAAGCAGACAGTTTGCTTAAAAGCTTGATACAGATTTGATAGGAGAGATACTTGCTTTGTATTATTTTTTTGTTTTCAAAATGTGGTTCAGCTTTCTAGAAAGAATATGATCAAAGTGTTAATGTGATCAAATATGATCAAATGTGTTAATACATTTTAAAAAATGTTTTGTAAATAAATTTCAAGTTCCACAGATGCTCTCCTCTGTTTTCTGTATATCTGCCTAGACTTGAACCAATGCTACTGGCAAGTGCTATTGTAAGTCTATACTAAAATGCCTGTTCTGTAACTTAGTCTTTACAGACTGAGATCGCCCTAAATTTTCAGATATGGAATCTAGTTTGGCAATGATCCCTACAATTGGAAATGGAAAATGATGATGTGTCAAATAATTACATCTAAAGGCTTTAGATGTATTTTTTTTTGCCATGTTCCTGCAGTTAGCTTTTTCTTTTTTTTTTTTTTTAATGTAACACTAAGCAATGGTGTTTCAGGGCTAGAAACTTCCAGCTTCACTGAATTAACTGCAACAAAATAATATAATTTCAAATGTTATCGGGTTAGGTGGCTTTTGAGAGACTGATAGGTACTGACTGGTCATGTCCCGCTTAGCCCATTTTTTCACATTGCTCAGCTGATGCTGTAGTCCAGGCATGACTGAGGTCACATTATGTTAGGTATCACAAGGAAGAGAAGGAATCTCATCTTCCATCTGTGGAAGAGAAAAGTAACAGATGAGAATGAGAAATAAGGCATTGTTGATATAGATGGAGAAGTGTAGAAAAGTTGAAACTTGCCTTAGTTTATGGAAGACATCTACAGAGAAGCCAATTGTTAAAGCCAGATTCTTTGAATAGCAGTTTAATGCCTCATTCTCCCCACACCCCTTCCAGCACTCCTAGTGCACGAGGTGCATTTTCATCCTGTGACACAGTGGAAACTGACTCAGGTACAGCAGCCCTGAAGCTTTAGCACTTTTATCCGTATTCTAATGCTCAGTTCAGTGTCATGCTGTTTTTTTTTTCCTGTTATGCCTAGTCTTTTATTACTCACCATTTTGTTGTACTTTGCTGATGTGAACTGACACATGCTTATATTTCAATTAACTTATATGTATTTCTATGTGTTTTAGTTCCATGCTTTGCAAGCGAGGAATGTTTGCATTTATCAGATGGTTTGCAGCAGAGACAGAAATCTTCAGAATCCAGAGTCCCTGCAGACTTGTCTCAATGTCTTGACCTCATTACGACTCACTATGCAAGTGGCTCTACCTCAGGAGAATTTGTGTTGGCTTATCTATAATGGTACCTCAGGCTTTCCATTTACATTTCTTTGCTAAGCAAAGCTGTGAAGGGAAACTTTTATACTCTCTACTGTTTAAAGTCAACCTAAGGGTCATGAATAAATCTCTAGTTAGGCTTCAATCACAGTAGGGTTTGGGTTTTTTGTAATTTTTTGTTTTTCCAATAGAATGGATTTTAAAATTAAGATTTCCACAGTGTACATTTTCAGCTGGACTGTTGTAAAAGCATCAACTTTTTCATCATAACTGTCCTTAAAAATACTGATAAACTCAAAAGTAAGGACATTTTTGTAGTAAATCCTGATTAACAAAAAATGCTCAAGATTTTTCTGTCAATGAAATGTTTGTTTTAATGAGTCCCTTTTGTCTTGGTTTTTTTGGTTGGTGTTTTTTTTGTTGGTTTTGGTTTTGGTTTGGAGGTTTTTCTTCTTGTTTGTTGTTGGGTTTTGGGTTTTTTTTGAAAAGAGGATTGCAGATCTAAGAGCAGAAAGTTACTGTCTGCCATTACATTTTTGTATTTTTGAAAGTACTTTAAAGGGAAGAATTGATAATGAAGCAAGTCTAAAAGATACCATATGGCACTCAAGAATTTTGTTCTGTGTGAGATTTCAGGATGCTGCTTGTAAATCCTTGTATTAGGGAAAAACTGAGAAAAGAATGGAACTTCTGCAAACTGGATACACAGAGAATGATTTATAAGATTTTAATTCCAGGGACAACAACAGTGTGTTTTTGCTTTGAAAAGCAATGTTGTTTAGTCAAAATTTAAAAGACTAGTATGAATTTCACAGAATCACAGAATATTCTGAATTGGGCTGCACAAAGATCATCAAGTCCAGCTCTTCAGTGAATGGCCCATGGGATTGAACCCACAACCTTGGCATTGTTAGCGCCATGCTCTGACCAACTGAGCTACTATGGTCAATTGTTGCAATATAAATTGAGAGGATAATGTGTTCTTAATTTAATTTTGAAAAATGTATTTTCCCTGAGCTATGATTGGTCAAAATTCTTATCCTTTTGTTTTGTTGGGACTGCTGTTGTGCTCAGTCCCTCCTTTTGAGGTATGGTTTTTGATTGTATGTTTCTACAGGAGAAGAATTAAAATTAAAATATACTCTCCTGCCAGTTTTACGTCCCACTGCCTGTGTGTGGGACAGGTCTCTGTACCAATCCTAGCCAATAATCTACTCTAATTAGAAGGAGGCAGTAACTCAGATTTTCCTGAGTTCCTGAGCATTTTTCTGCAATTTCAGACAATAGATTTTGTGCCTCATTACACATTTGACTGATAAGAAGGAATCTTCCGAATACTTGCTCCATTTGAGCTTATTGGGATAATAGCACCCTTCTAGCTATGACAGTTGACATTGTGATGCCTCTTGCTACAACAGGTGTCCCTTTCTGAACATTCGTACAGACAGAAGAATAGGCACTTTTTTTTGTGTCCCAGAACTGCAGAGTCTTTTATACTTCCAAGACTGATTTTTGAAAATTTTATAACAATGCTTAAGTACATTTTTGACAGGTTTTTATATCTAAGTCATTTTGATGCTCTTGGAAACTCTACTAGTTTTCAATTTTCTTCATGTCACTTGTCATACTTAATATCATGTAATAGTGGTGGTGTTTGCCAGGACAGTGCTATGATGGACTAAAAGAATCATGTAAGGTAAGGTCTGTGAGGAGAGGTAGTATTTTGTTTTAAAGAGCCTGGCATTTGGACATGAAAGTAAGATTTGTCTCTCTGGCAGTTACTGAGTAAAAATTTGATTCAGTAAATTTTTATGATTTCATTCTCATGAAATCTCATGATTATACTGCTTCATTATGTATGTATTTTTGAAAGTAATATTGAAGAAGAATTTAATGGTTTCATCTTCTCTAACTTAGGAGTTGTTACAGAAAAATCATTAGTTTTGAATTTGTTTAATGAAAAGTCATTAGATTGTTCTTCTCTGGAAGTAACAACCCAGATAAGAAGAAAAAGATTGAGTTGCTTAGCATAACAAATTTCATGTAGGATTATAGAACTTACCTGTTTGTTTATTTTTGCAGGTACTATCCATATTTATACCATATGCAGACATTTGATGATGATGGGTCAGTCTGCTAAGGTATGGCAAAAGAAATAGAAATAGGTTTTAAAATTTGCAGAAGTTTAGAAAATGTTCCTGTGTTTTGCAGAACACCGTACCCTGACTTTTTAATTTCACTGGCATTGCCAATAGTAGTACTTTGTCACAAGGAAATAAAATGTCTGTGTTTCAAAGTGGTTGATTTCTAAGCCCTCATGCCTTCCTGAGTCTGCTCCTTCCTCAGCTGTGGAATGGAGCCCAGTGCAATGTCTTGCTGGATATGTTATGGTCTTTCAGAGGATTCCAGGTGCTTCGTTTTGGACATCTAGATAGGTTCAAGATTGGTCTTTTGTTTCTTGAAATGTGGAAATATGCTGACACCTGGTGGCTAGGGTTTTAGTTGTGAATACTTGCTAAAAATAACCTGGCCTTTCTCCCCTGCCTTTTTTTTTCCTGAATGTAGTTTTTGTTTGTCTTAGCTTTATTCTTTTCTCCTAAAACTTGAACAGAATTTGAATCAGCCTTAATACAACATTTTCTTATGTGTTGTTTTATTAATCTTTCAATGAGCAGGAAAGATTTTTTATCTTTGAACATCTTCTCTTAAAAACAGAAGTGATTTAGCACCTCCTTTAGCATACTCAGGTTTCCGCTATACAGGAAACAGAGGAATTGATTGTGGGTATTTCTGAAACTTGAAATTCAGACTAAAAGAAAATTTTTATATCGGCTTAATTTAGGACAAAGGTTGTGCACATTTTATGTACCTCAGGGAACAGCTGACCCAAAGAAAATACCAAGAGGAAGATACAGATACTGTTCATTCAGTTGAGAAGGACGAATTATTAAGATTAGACTTCTGCAATGACTATGTTGCTCTGCAAGTTAGGAGCCAAGAGTTCCATGGGTATAAATTGATCTGAGCACAGGTTTTCATCGCAGAAGACAGACTCCATTGCATCCCAGATAAGCTTGTTAATCCAGTTGAAAACTGATCACTACAGCTGCCAGAAATAGTGCTTGACCACAGTTTAAGATGGAAAAAAAATCCAATAATATGCAAGTGGAATGCTTTTTAGTCAATAAAATATGTTAATAAAATAAAATATGTTAAAAATTAATACAAGTTCTGTGATCCC
>WBMY01005769.1:14855-81038 GCA_013397315.1 Donacobius atricapilla
CAAAGTTCTTGTATCCCCCCCCCCCCCTAATTTGTTCTACCAGGTAAGTATAGGTCTTTGTATCTGTACTCTAGTAATAGGAAGCATATTTAAGTAGGTTAAAATGCATTCATTTTGAAATTACATTTCTTCAATACAGGTCTTGGAATACTTATTGTGGGCCAGTATATGTATGGAATCATCCCTTCCACTCTTGTCTGTGCATTATTTGACATGGAGAGCCACCCTATATACGGCAGTTTCTCAGTGTTATTTTGATTGTCAAGCTGGCATTCATGGAGAGGTATCCTGATTTACCTTATGTAGCATTTCAGATTCAATCAAATGGGAAATGTTTATTTAAATATTCCTACTTATTATCACATCATATATATTTAGAGTTCTGTCCGTATTCGAAAATTTTACTGCAAATTGGAGGTGTGTTTCCACATGTAAATGCATAATCAACTCAAATGCAATAGCACTTCGTAATGTATTCACAGTCACAGACTTCTAGCATTAAACACTGACCAGGTCCCATGCATATATACAAAAAGCATTTTGAAAAGGTTTTGTTTTCCTTTTCAATTGTTCAGGACCTGACTTTCATTGCAGCTCTTTGCAATTGTATAAATTTTAATTCTTTGGACAGATATTTGCTCGCCGTGGTTTGATTAAAATTGACGAACTGAAGCAATTAGAAGATATCAGTTCTTCTCTGGAACATACAGAGACAGAAAAGATTTTTAGAGAGGCCACTCTAAAGGTATCATCCTGCAAGTCATTATAAAAAGGTAGATAGTTATGATCTCTATAAACATAACAGGTAACATAGATATTGACTTACTTTTTTCTTTGTGCCAGATGTCAGTAATGATCTTCAAGAGAGCAGTATATGAATCCAGAAGAAAGTCGAACGGCTTTCGACACAAGTCAAAAGTTAACCCGAGAAAAGCAGTAAATGCAAGTCTGACATTTCACATAAACCTTTTCTTCCTTTACTATTGTCATGTGATGAAACCATGATATAATTCTTCTAAATACACATGGTGCTATAGACAAACATAAAGTTTTATATTTTCGATTTAATAATTAACAGAATTTATTAATAAAACTCAGAACAAGCTTTAAAGTAGGGAAGATGTACTAATTATTACTTTAGAAAATTATGAGGCGAGATCTGCATGGCTTTAAACTACATGGCCTTAATACTCTCCCTCCTAATTTCTACTGTACTATTTTTGAAGTGAAATACTATGCAGCAGTGTGTCTGGTTGCTATGAAATGATTAGTCTTCCTAAGTACTGTACCTGCTTAGCAATGAGGCTTTGCTATGCCTTTGAAGCATGACATTAATAACAGCAATATATTTTACCATATGTTATTTTCTGTTTTGAACGTGTACTTACTTTCTGATGGAGAAATGTTTTGGAAAAAACCTGTCTTCATTGCAAGTTGGTTTAGATGTCACAAGGCTTTAAATTACCTTTTCTTACTTAGCTGTCATGGCCTCGCACCACTACGGAGCGGCTGCTGTTGGAGATGTTTGATGGTGCTGCAGCTCAGTTCCTTGCCATCCTGGAAGCACTGTCTAGTAGTAGCAGGAAGCTATTGCCCCCTCATCCTCCTGTTCCTGATGAAACTGAAATTCGTGATGTCACTTCTGAGCTTTTTTCTGCAGGCCTAGAAATCCTCTCAGGTAACAGCTTAAAGAAACAACCTCCATTTTATTTTGGTTCTTTTTCTATTAATAAAAAAGAAGAATGTGTTTGAAGGGTACATTAATTAAATAAATTATATTTAATTTATAACAATAGCACCTGTAAAAGCAGGCAGTCTTTCTTATCTTCACATAATAAAAGACAGAAATCTGGGTTGATCTCCATGACCTATTACAATCAGTAAAAATCTGCAGCAGTTTATGCATGTATTTTCTAAGTAAACTGGAGTTTGCTTTCTTTGCAATGGCCTTTACAGTCTTTACTGTGCCATATATTTATGGCTAAAACAGTGTTGTTAACACACCAGTGTTTTCACTTCTGCTGAGCAGATCTTGCACAGCCTCGAGGCTGTCTCTCCAACCCTCCTCTTCCCAAAGGCTGCTAGGCTGGGGGTGGGCAGGAGGCTGGGAGAGGACATAGCTGGCGCAGCTGACCTGAACTCACCAAACAGCTAATCCACACCAAAACCCATCCAGTTCAGCAGCATCACATGTAGCCAAGGAAGAGGATGGGAGGATTTCCCATGCAACTGCTACACATCCAGAGGACTTGCTTACCAGAAGGTGACTGGGTGTCTGCCCACCTATGGGAAATAGTGAATAAATTCCCTTTTCTACTTTGTTTGCAGTCCCAGCTTTGTTTTCTTATTTAATTGGGATTATCTGAACCATGAGCTTTCCATCCTACTTTTTCTCCCTGTCCTGTTGTGAAGCATGAGTGAGAGAGAACCTGAATGGGGGTCGGGAAGCCAAGCAAGGTCAAAATACCATGGTGTTTGATGTATTCTAGTTTTTAAAAAAATCCATTCAAAGTTAGATGTAAAGACTTGAGAAAAACATTGGACTTGATGGTTTCTTCCACACTTTTCTTTTTTGCTGGGCTCTGGGCTGAAAATAGTCCTGGGTATAGAGGTATTTTGTCAGTGAAAAGATATGGAGAGACTAAGTACATTTCAGAATGATATTTTTCTTGGTATGATTACTGGCTAAGTAGAACATAAATTGATTATATATAAATTGATTATGTAATTGATTATATAATAGTTTATAAATTGATTTTATAAGTTGTCTATGTTGAAGGTGGACAGAGCAGTGGCACCAATCATTTTGGTATAATTAATCCATCATCTACTCTTCTGCAGTTGATGCTAACAGGTAAGCTAGCTTTCAGTTTCAAAGGATTTTTATCCAGTGATGTAAATGCTTAGTGGGCAGAATTAATTTTTATGTTAGTAACAGTTCTATACATAAAGAGTCTGCAAAATAGTGTTCTCTTTGAGTGGTTCTGTGAAGGGCCAGGAGCTGGACTTGGGTGATTTAGCTTGTGGGTCTCTTCCAACTCATGACAGTGACTGTGGCATATTGTTAGGATTGCAGAACAGTGCTGAATATATTAGCTAAAACACTTGCTGAGAATTTGAAGGACCAGGAAGTCTATTTTCTGTCTTACTGTGGTCTGAATAAACTTAAAAAGCGAGAAAATAGGCTCCCTATGTGTATATGAGCATTTTCTGACACAGTAATGAGAAATGTGTACCTGTCTTGAAAGAAATTTTATGTGTTTCCATGCAATTTTTAAACCAAATTTCGGATAGCAAGGGTCTTTACAGGATGATAAGCTCTTCCTGCAACACCAAGGACTAGATCCTTGGTATTGTCTACACAGGTATGTTAGTATCAATAATTGTAGAGCCTCTTTTGAATGTAACAGGACACTGTGATATCATTAAGTGGGCATGGTAGTATTTGTTAAAAGTTTGAATTTGATGGTCTTGGAGGTCTTTAAACCTGTGATTCTATGGTTGCAGATCCATCATTAAGGCAGTCTGTAAGCATAGACATTACTGGGAAAAGATAAAGCTGTTGTTTCTTGTAAAGTTATGAAATCATCCTTCAAGACTGTTCAAAAACGTGTGGAAATTTATCTTTGTATTTATCAATACCCAAATTATAAAAATAAGTTAAATTAAATTTTCAATAAGCTTCTGAATACATGCATATAAAACAGAGAAAATATTTTTGTCATCACTGCAGGAGAAAAAGGGGTGTCTGGAGATGCTGCTGTGAAATTTGTAAAATTAGCTTTCAGCTATGAAGAGTGGGACGTATTTTATTCTGCTCTTGAATTTGTTGATAGTTTTCTTCAGGTAATCTGGATGTGCTTGAGATGTTCTTTAGTTAGTCTTTTCCTATGAGTGTAAGAAATATTCAAAAGACATATTTTAAAGATCGATTTTTATGCTTTTTTTCTTTTCAATTAGACTCAAGATGACCCAAAATGGAAGAAAGCTGAAATGGAACTCAAACTTCTTACATTGATGCAACCTTTAGTATTCCCAGGAAAATTTGAACGTAGTTTTTCTATTACTGATGATACTAGCAAAGAAGCCAGCACACTTCAAGGTTCTGAAAAGACACAGAAAATTAGAAGTGAGTGTTGTTCAGTTATAATTGTGTTTGAATTTCAAATACTTTTGCAGCAAGAGGTTTTGTTGATTATTTAAAAACCATGTAATATAGTTCATGCAGTAGTCTATGACAAAAAGTAGTAATTGAGAAATTGACACCTATTTTTTCCAATTTTCCAGTTTTCTTTTGTCAAAATATGACTTTATATGATTTCCCTTAAGTGGGAAATGCATGATGTATATTAAACATGCATCAAGTTACAAGCAAAGATGCAAAATGATTGAATGTTTTCAGACAAGTTTTCAGGGAAAAAGTGAAACAGATCTTTGAGGGGTTTTTTATGGTCTGCTCTTATACTTAATTTATGCAAAATTTCTTTACAAAGAAGCAAGAAAAACTTGTTAGAGCAACTGCAGTTTAATTCTATGACAATCAAAAACCTGGAATATCTTGGAAACTGTTTCCTAAAATTAGAAATGCTCATTTTTCAGAGAAGTTAATAAACTTGGAATTATCTGTCTCATTCTCAATTTACTGTTTCTTAGACCATGTTATCTGCTGGCTTATATTAGTAATTCTGTTGACTCAGATATTTTCAAGCTTAGGCTTTAAATTAGATGTAATGTCTCGTCTTTCCCTTTCCCCCCTTTTTTTTTAATAAATGTTGAATGTAGAGCAATTGTTAAAGCCTGAAGATCCTCTTTATAATCTTATGATTTTGGCAACAACAGTGTCTTCCTATGTCTCCACATCTGAGCAGGTAATAACAGAATTTGAGACATTCCTTCTCAATGTAGCACTTAATCTGGGATGAAGGCATATAATTGAAGGTCAAAGGAATCAGTTGCACGACTACCAAACTGCAAGAATATAAAAAGTGAAAAAATGTATTTATGAATGTTATCAGTTTGTGATTTTAAAAATGGTTTAATTTTTAAAATTTTTTAAAAAATGCTCCATAATCAGCTCCATAATTTAAAAATGTTTATTATATATTAAATCTGTTTGGAAGACCATAGGACTGATTGCATGTTTCAGCTAATCAAGCAGAGATCAAATTTCTTTACACATGTTAGATTTAGGTGGGCAAATATGCTCAGCTCTGGAAAACACTTCTACAATATTTATAGAAATGGGGGCAGTTACCCTAAGGAATGGGAATGCCTTTTTAACAGCACTATGTCTGCAATTTAAGATAAATCCTCACTGCAAAAAAACTGAAACAAGCAGCGGCAACAACAAAACCAATGAGAGTGGGACTCTGTGCTGAAGTCTCCACTGTGGAATTAATCCCATTATATATCTGGTGATTTATTCCCAGAGTAACCACTTTTATTTGCTCAAACTGAGAGTTCCCCTTAATGTGCTACTGAGAGGGGAAGATAGTTTGTGATCCAAAAAACTAATGAAAATTTTTCCTTAGAAAAAGCCTGTTCTGATAACATGGCATATATCTTAACTCCAAAATTTATTTTTGATATAATTTGAATATTGCCACAATTTGGCTGTAACTGGAGCACACACGTTTTTAGCTTTGGTGTAGTATATTTAGTCAAAGTATCTTGCCTGTGAGGTACCCCACAGATCCCTTTATATAGCATGGTCTGTCAGTTTTTAATGTGGCCTCTGTATGGAGGCAATTATCTGGATTTAAACGCTACTGGTTCTTCTACACTTTCCTGCAAATCTTCTTGATCTTCTGTCTAGAGAAGAAGGACAAATTTGCCCCTGATTAACAGCACATTCACTGATGGTGAATTTACATGATATATAGCTGAGAAAATCTAGCAGCCTGCTGCCACCAAACCAGTAGCAAAAATAATTTTGAAAAAAAAAAAAAAATTTCCCATTTTTTTCTTCCTCCAGTTTTGTTATCAATATCGCGTAAACCTTATGTTCAAATATATGTGAGAACATTGATAGTGTGGATATATCAGGTTTCACTGCGCCTGAGATACTAGTTAACTCTGCTATAACTGGTGATAAAGATGAGTACTGATCCTTACTCAATGTTCAGAATGTGTTTAACACATAAATGGTCTCCATTGCCTTTTAAAATGTGTTAATTAGGTTAACTGACTAGTGTTTTGAATTTGCTAATTACTCTCTTTGCAAGATGCAGATAGGGTTTAACATTGCTTCCACTTTTTAGATATTTCAGTCCAATTTTTTTTTCTAGTTGTTTCTTTTTCACTGCTTTATCATCTCATGTGCCAACAGCCCATGGAGGTACTCTGTGAAAAAAAATGAAACTATTAATTTAGATTTTCTTCTGCAAATATTTAAATACTTTCTTCAAAATCTATTGATTTCAGTGTTATAGTTAATTTGCTCTCTCATGTAATTTTCACCTCACTGATTTCCTTGTCTGTGTTACTTTTAAGAGCTTATTTAAAAAAAAAAAGAAAAGGAAAAGAAAAAGTAATAAACTCCCCAAACCTCTAAACCCACTTATATTGTCAAGAGAAGAAAAGCTTGGGTGGTCTACCAGAAATTATTTTTAAAAAGTATTTCTAAAGCTTTCAAAATGTTGTCATCCCTTATAAGAGAGTAGCATATTTTATTTTTTTGTGTTGAAAAATGTTGAGACTGTTTATGTACTGGGTTGTGTGTTTGTGTCTACCTGTTTCCACAGTTATGTTGTTTTTTCTTTCCAGAATGTCCATCCTGACAAAGAAATACTTGTTGATGTAGTAATGTGTTTGTGGCAGAAGTGTAAAACAGAACTTCAGCAAATCCAAATGAGTGGAAGTGACTGCTTAGAATATATCCACAAACACCAAGCTTACCAAGTACTACTTCAGTATAATGTATTTCTCTTAATGTGAATGCAGTCTGTTAAAGCAGTGAAATACTGGTATCCAGTCTAAGTACCTTTTCTTATTGTAAAACGCAGATAAATCTTCAAAAATATGAATTATATATACACTTTGAGCACACCGTGCTCACATATGCCAGTAGCAAAATATTCTCTGAGTCTTTTTGCAGTAGAGTAACCCACTGTCTGCCAGTGGGCCATGGTGGTAAGATGCTAAATTAGTGAAAACATTTGGGCAGGATGTAAGAAGAAGAATTTGAGATGTTGTGGCAGAAATATCAATGTATTTCAAGAAAGCTCCCTAGGTCAGTTGAACAAAGTGGCAAAAACCTTACAGCTTAAGACAAGGGAGATGGGAGTCAATAGTACAATAGTATTCAGCCCACTGGATAGAGTCACAGCCTTACCTTGAATTTGTCCTGTGGCTGAGAGGCTCATGGTAAACTGGGCTCTCTGGGCTGCCAGTTGCTGCTAACCAACCAGTTTCTGAAGGAGTTAATTTTGTGACCCTATATAGTAAAATTGTGCAGAGGTTCGCCAGAAGGCAGGGTACGGTTATTTTCCTCTGTATGTACAACGGTAGCATTTGGTTCTCTTTTATTCTGAGTTTAAGTGGGAAGATTTGGAGATAAATGAGAGGCATGTAATCAAATCTACTGGAAGGCTTACTTTAGTAGAACATGGGGATGGCAGAAATAATAATGTTCCAAAAAAAAAAAAAAAGTCTGCTGTCTGAAGAAACAGGGGCTATGGAACAGTGTAAATTCAGCATCCTAGACTGGTGACATTTAAAAAAAGAAGAAGCCAGATCCAGGAAAGGAGTTGTGTGCATCCTTGTGAATATTTTTAAACAATTTTGAGTGCAAAACCCTGTCTACCTCTGTAATGCATAAATGTCTTCCAAAAATTTGATATATCTCTGTCTTGATTCTTTTTCTCCCCTGTTCCCTCATTTTTAGTGGGTTCATATACTCTGGATAATGAATGAAATAATTGAGAAGAGCTACATAGCAGACATGAACATAATGTTTGCAGAGATAACCTTATGTCTAGCTGCAATACTGGAAAATGTAGCTGATTCTGCAAGACAATCTAAGGAAAAAGAAGGTAAAGCTTTCAAGACAAATTAAGTTTTCTTTCAAGAATGACTTTTAAGATTGGAACTTTTCTGAGCTGAAAACTGACTAACATACATATTCAAAAAGATTGTAAAGAGATTGTTGAGAGTAGGACAGTGTTTTTTGCACAAATTTTCACCCATTATTGGAGCGAATGAAACCCGTTTTTCCAAGGATTTATGATTTCTTTCCTTACATTTCCAGTTCTACTGGAGTAACCCCATTTTGAATTGCATCTCTTATTACTCACTCTCCTCACAGGTCTTCTGAACGTCTCTTAGCCCCTTCAAGAGTAGCCTCAGATCACTGTTATGTTCTCTGAATATGGGCTAGGCAAAAGGCAGTATGTGTTGTGGCTCATTTAGAGCCTTCAAATGCTGGTTGATTAGTTGCAGGCCAAACAAAAGGGGCAAATATTGAGGTCGTACTGAAACTTATGCATCTATTGGGTCATTAGTTTCGTTTTCTTCTCTACATATTCTTGATTTTTGTATAGTAATTCAATTGTTTTTGAAGTTGAACTTGGCTGACATTATTGGGATATGCTATCACAATCACACTAAAGAAATTTCCTTCCAAAACCTGACTAATGCTGTAAAATATGAGTATTTAGACATGCTTTAAAAGCTGGAGAATATACTGGAAAAATACTGGAGAACTGATATGAATGCTACAAAAATATGAGCAACTACAAAATGAGTCCTAGTTTCATTAGCTTGGAAATGACATGACTATGAAATATATGGTACCTTTAAAATACAACATTATTGGCTCATAATATCCTGTATTACTACAACTGTACATACATTGCTGTGTGTCTAGGCCCTGGAAAGCTCTTCAAGAAACAATATCATTACCTCTCATAGTCAAACTCTGAAGAAGAGAATTATTGCCAGACTCTGAAATTAATAGTAGAGTTGATCAAAAGGTACTAAAGTTTTCTGGATTTGTTTGATTTTCACTTCTGCTTTTCTTCCTATAAAAAAGGAGGAAGTGCTTCTCTTTTGCAAGATGAAACCTTTGATTTGCCTGAAATACTGATGGTAACGTCCATTTTATCTTCATTGATACACTGATTTTGAATAGAATAAGAATGCTTCTGCTTGAGGCTTTTCAATACGATTTTGTATTTGTATTTCTATTTGTATTATGCCAATCTATAGTACCAGCCTTAAATGGCATAATGGCGCATTTTAAGATGGTAGAAATTTTAATCCTTGCTTAATTTAGGAAAATATTTTGGGTTGTGTTTTTGCTTCCTTCATTTTGTAAAGATCATGTGGAATAGATGAAACATCCCGAGTGTCTTTGCTTTGTTCAGCACTTTGCAGAATTGTCCAATCAAATGACTTACTAAAGCATGTTCAGGATGAATGATTAGCATTAGCCTGAGGATTCAGGAGTGTTGTCAGTCATATGTCTTAATGCTTACACATATGGACAAAGTTTAGTTCAGTGGCAGTCTGCTTAAAGGTGGTGTTTCCTGAAAAAACTCTTTTCTTAGTAATGTTTAATGGAATATTGAAAAACTGCAAATACTGTGTTTTCAAATTAATTCTTTAAGTTTGGTTTCATTCTGCTATAAGCTAACTCAGTAATTTTTTTTTTATTTTTGAGCTAAAGGAAAATCAGTCCTACTTGAAATTTAAACCACTGATATTAGTATATTAAATTATTATATTATATATACATTATATATTAGTATATTAGTATATTAGTATATTAGTATATTAATATATTAGTATATTAGTATGGGGAGCTGTACCTATGTAAAGCTTATCTGAGAGTTTTAAACTTCAACAGCCAAAAAGAAAAGCACATTACTTTTGATAGTCTACTACCTATAAAAATTATAGGTTTTTATGCTATCTAAGGAAATGTGTTTATATGAGTTTTCATTTCAGAAAACACCTACAGAACAATTACAAATTGCTTATGAAATTCTTGAAAAATCAATTAATGACATGAACACATCTCGGTTAATGACCCTTTTACCAGATGGAAAGTCCATATTTGACAACTGCTGTACAAAGGTATAGTTTACAAAAAGCTACTCTGCAGCAAAATGTATCAGTAATATATTGTATTTTGATGACACAAACCTCATTTTTTCTTCCTACATAGAAATCTTAGTGCTATCAAATGTACCTCATCTTCCTGGCCCAAGTAAGAAGAGAATAGAAATAGTATATCTCTGTTGCCCTGATTTTTTCAGCCGTCTCTTCTGTTTCACAGTTTCATGTTTTGGGTTCTTTCTCACGCTTTGGTCTGTAAGCACTGGCCAATGTTATAGTAGTTTCAAGGTAGTTTACATTCTTTGTCTTAGAGAGATGGGCAGCTGATGGACAGTTGTCCTGACCAATGGGATGGGGAGAGGTGTCAACCTTCTCCCCCAATCCCTGGCCTTGGTAGATATACTATATATTAGAGTCAGACTTTCAAATAAAGTTTTAGTTCATACCTTCTGATCAAAGTGTGAGTGCGTGTTTGTGTGTGTGTGACGAACTGCGTCATATCTCTGTGTATTAGTGTTGTGGTTTAACCCCAGCTGGCAACTGAGCCCCCACACAGCTGCTCACCCAGTCCCTCACAGTGTCCTGGGGGAAAGGTAAAAGCCATAAAACTTGTGGGTTGAGACAAGGACAGTTTAATGGGGAAAGCAATAGCTGTGCACACAGGCAAAGTGAAACAAGGAATTAATTCACCACTTCCCACGGGCAGGCATTGTTCAGCCAGCTCCAGGAGTCCCCATCACACATAGCATGGGTNTCTTTAAGTTGGGTTTCATACTGCTATAAGCTAACTCAGTAATTTTTTTTTTATTTTTGAGCTAAAGGAAAATCAGTCCTACTTGAAATTTAAACCACTGATATTAGTATATTAAATTATTATATTATATATACATTATATATTAGTATATTAGTATATTAGTATATTAGTATATTAATATATTAGTATATTAGTATGGGGAGCTGTACCTATGTAAAGCTTATCTGAGAGTTTTAAACTTCAACAGCCAAAAAGAAAAGCACATTACTTTTGATAGTCTACTACCTATAAAAATTATAGGTTTTTATGTTATCTAAGGAAATGTGTTTATATGAGTTTTCATTTCAGAAAACACCTACAGAACAATTACAAATTGCTTATGAAATTCTTGAAAAATCAATTAATGACATGAACACATCTCGGTTAATGACCCTTTTACCAGATGGAAAGTCCATATTTGACAACTGCTGTACAAAGGTATAGTTTACAAAAAGCTACTCTGCAGCAAAATGTATCAGTAATATATTGTATTTTGATGACACAAACCTCATTTTTTCTTCCTACATAGAAATCTTAGTGCTATCAAATGTACCTCATCTTCCTGGCCCAAGTAAGAAGAGAATAGAAATAGTATATCTCTGTTGCCCTGATTTTTTCAGCCGTCTCTTCTGTTTCACAGTTTCATGTTTTGGGTTCTTTCTCACGCTTTGGTCTGTAAGCACTGGCCAATGTTATAGTAGTTTCAAGGTAGTTTACATTCTTTGTCTTAGAGAGATGGGCAGCTGATGGACAGTTGTCCTGACCAATGGGATGGGGAGAGGTGTCAACCTTCTCCCCCAATCCCTGGCCTTGGTAGATATACTATATATTAGAGTCAGACTTTCAAATAAAGTTTTAGTTCATACCTTCTGATCAAAGTGTGAGTGCGTGTTTGTGTGTGTGTGACGAACTGCGTCATATCTCTGTGTATTAGTGTTGTGGTTTAACCCCAGCTGGCAACTGAGCCCCCACACAGCTGCTCACCCAGTCCCTCACAGTGTCCTGGGGGAAAGGTAAAAGCCATAAAACTTGTGGGTTGAGACAAGGACAGTTTAATGGGGAAAGCAATAGCTGTGCACACAGGCAAAGTGAAACAAGGAATTAATTCACCACTTCCCACGGGCAGGCATTGTTCAGCCAGCTCCAGGAGTCCCCATCACACATAGCATGGGTGACTTGGGAAGACAAATGCCATATTCAATCATCCGCCCTTCCTCCTTCCCCGAGGTTTATGTACTGACTGTGACCTGCTATGGGCTGGAATATTGCTTTGGTCAGTGGGATCACCTGCCCTGGTTGTGCCTCCTCCCAATTTCTTGTGCCTCCTCAGCCTCCTCTCTGGTGGTGTGAGAAGCAGTGCTGTCACAGCCTTGATGCTGTGTGAGCACTGCTCATCAGTAATGAAAACATCCCTGATATTATCAACACTATTTCCAGCAGAAATGCAAACCACTGCTCCATATCCGCTACTGTGAAGAAAACTAACTCCGCCTAAGCCAAAGCCAGCGCAAACTGAAAGAACATTTTTCTCTTTTAATAATAAACTATGAACTCCTTTAGGCTTTCTTTAACATTTTCTTTTTAAATAATTATAATATATAGATTTCTTGTGTAAAATAAGAGCAGAAATCTTATTCATATTTATTGCATGTAATTGTTTATTATTAAAATCAATTTTTGTTCTTGATGCAAGTTCAGATTTTCTAAATATTTTCATTCTGTATCAATATGATATTTGTTTTGTGGATTGGTAACACAGTAAAAGATAGTTTTTGCAGTTCTGTCTTTATTATTGATCCAGTTCTCTAATGATTCTCAGATTTTGTCTAGTTCTCTTTGTTCATTATCCATGCTCTCTCTGTCTGGTCACTCTCCTTCTTTCCATGCTTTCTTGATTGACTGCATATTACACATATATGACAAATTTCAGTGTTTTTCAGTTTACTGAAATAATATCAATGTCAAGAAAAATGCAGTAAGCTAAGTAGTGGAAGTTTGTATTCGCTTAATTGCCACTTCCTATTTATTAGGTGGACTCCAATGATCAGAATTTCAATTCTGTTTTGGGATGTGGTGATGATAAAACAGGAACAGATAATGGTTTTGTAATGGATTTACACTTGGAGCTCATTCAGGCCCAACTTCGAGTAGCTGTGAAACTCCTTAAAATTACACAAGGTAGGTTTCTGTAAAGTTAAATAATCTTCATAACTTGATTAGTGTCTTGCTAATATATTCTGTACTACTAAGAAATAAAGGAATATCTGCTTTCTGGAGAAGAGCTGATGTTGGGCAGTTTGTATGCAACATATAGACCAAAATAATGTACTGAATTTGCAGAATTTAGGTTTACATGTAGGTCTCCAACCTCTACTCAACCAATGGGAGTTAAACTTTTCTGCAACTAGTGGATTTCATTCCTAGACAGTTGGTTGTTGTATTTTAGTTATAATATTAACTTTTACAGTGCCACTAAAGAAAAATTGGGGGATGTTCTGCAATTTTTTTAATGTAATGCTAATGTTCTCTCTAGAGAATGTTTTGAATTATTTTATTCAGTTCTCTTGGTAATTTGAACTTCTACTCCTGTGAAGTTGTCTATGTATCTTTCTAGTCAGCTGATACTCCACTCTTGCCAAATGGCTTCTGAAAAGAGCTCAGCTTGTTCTCTCGTTCTTGGTATTGTTTTGGTCTTTTTAAATTAAAACCTAGTATTAGTTTGACACTGCAGAGATACACTGTGCCCTGCTCTCTATGATCAAACAGAACATCTCTTTTTCGGTGGTGTTAATATAGCTATTAAAGATGTTAGGCAGGAGGGTGGAATATTTTTAGTGGCATGATCTGTACAAGAATTTCTACTTGAACCAAAGAAAAGAATGTGAGATGGAGCACAGCTTTACTATAAAACTACATATTAACCTCTCACTCAATTTTTTTGCAATAGCACTATCAAAATAACTCAGTATTACCTTCCCACACAGGTGCTCAAGTTGTTAATAGAAGCCTTAAGTCTAATAAGTCTCATGAGAAGGATATTGAAGGTTTCCAATATTTATCAGGTAAGACTTATTACTTAAGATTTTAGAAGTATAACAAATTATTGCTGTTATTTTATAAATGTCTTAAAATATCTGTTTTATAGAGGAACTTATAACGAAAAAAATTAAAAGGAATAAGCTATCCAGAGCAATCTTTTTGATGCAAAAGGCTGCACAGAAGTTTCCTGATGAGTTAACTACTACTTCACAAAGGCAGCTACTGGAGGTAATAAGAAAAACCTTATGATAGAAATCCTTTACCATTAGCAAAATTTTTCATGTTCCGTGCAATTAAGACACATAGTACTACTTCTTATAAAAACAAGGAAAATGGAAGGAACTTGAGGGTGATTGTGTGTTTTTTTAACTTCTATTGTCAATTATTTTCCTGAGAAGTTTCAAAGAATAAAGTGACCTTAAAATGATGAAAGATCACATCCCCAAATTTTGTGCATACGTGCCAATTTCAGGAGATTATCTGAGAGAAGATAAGACCTTTCCTTCTACACTTTATCTCCTGGACTTTGCAGTTAAGAACCTATACAGTGCCAAAATGTCATTCACGTTTCCTTACTGTAACCTTCAACATTGTTCTGTTTCCAAGATCTCCAAATCTTCTTAGAATACTTTAGCTGGTGATGATGACATGGACTTTATTTCATTCTTTCTAAAAAAACAGTTCAGATATTGGGATTTTGGAATCTATTGGAGCTAAAAGCAGAGTCTTCCTGGGTTTATTTCAGTTTCTTGAAATCAATGAGAGTATTTCCACTGACCTGACTTCCACTGACCTGTCAGCATCTGTCCATGAAAATTGGCTGCTCATGAACAGAGCTTGAAATTTCTTTATAACCTGTACAACAGATAACAGAATCTGCAATTTTCACTATATAATATATAAAGGAGTATTTTAAACAAGAAATTACTAGAAATTGTTTATCTTTCAAGTGCCACAAATTTGAAAACATGATCAATAATACTTATATTTATTACATTAGAAGAATGCAAAAACTGGATCAGAAAATGCATACATTGAAAATATCTCTCATATATTTGTAAAATATATGTTATTTATGAATATCGTATCAGATATTGATATGATGTGATATGGTATGAAAGTTGTAACTGTAGTCACCAGTGAAGACTTACAAGCAATTCCCAAGAAATGTCTGGCTATCCGAAACAAACATTAACCAAGCTCTTACACTGACCTTCACTACATTTTGCTTCTGTGCACTTTTCACCAAGAAAGATGTGGATAAAATATAATAAAAAAAATATATCTGCAGGTAGTTGTCAGAAAATATCAGAATTCATTTTGTCTGGACAAACTTAGCATGATGTCTTTTGATATTTGTTTTATGATGAAATGTTTAATTATATGCTCAATTAATTTTCCTGCTTGAGGTGAGTGGTGCTCGCTTAATAAGCAGCAAATCCATACTTTTATTTTCATGCTTTTGCTTTTTTAATCGTAGAGTTTTATATAGAATTACTTGCAGCTTCTTGTCTTTTCTCCTGTAAGTAGCATAATATGCTACAAATCTGTTCCTATTATGTAGCAAAATAGGAAGCAGTTTATTTTATTTTGAGAAACATACAGATAACCATTTCTCATGCAGTAAACAACTGAGTAGATATGGAAGCTTCTGAGTCATGTGTGTTTACTCAATTACATCAAACTGCTTAATGAGCTGCTGTGCATTTCTGTTATTTCTTTCACAGTTGTTTAATTCTTTCTTCCTGTTCTATATGTCTAGTTGGACATCTGAGTTTTTACAAAATGGGGTACACTGGTAGTCCTCATTGGCCACTTGTAAAATTGAATTAATGTGATTAAGTTAATACCATGGTGCAAGGCTGTGAAAGAGGCAAGGATAAAATGTGCTTTATCACAGGTCAAGCATCTAGGGTTTTTATGATCACATTTGGCTTCCTCAACTGCAAGATTAGTCTTGCTCATCTTGCAACACTGTCACATTTATTATCTTACAAATTCTATAATTACTGAAGTACGGGTCACGCATTCACACCACTCACAGTCACAACATCATCTTTATTCTGCCTGGGAGCATTTCCACCCTTGCAGTAATCAGAAATATGTCCTCAGACAAGAATGAGTCTGTGATACTTTTAATTAAAAATTGCATCATAGTACTGCTTACCATGGAGAAGTATAGTTTTTAAGGGAGCAATGGAGCTTCAAACTACTGATTGCAAAAGTTGAATGGTTGAGTGATGGAAAGAGTCACTCCATATCTTGTTCTTTATCTTATATCCTTCCTGTAATGTGTCCCACTAAGGTGGATGCAACCCTAATCTAAAGGGTGAGAGAATGGGGTGGAGTGGTAGGGCTGGGAAAATGATTAGCTATGTGAAAGTTTCTGTTAAATCTCAGCTCTGTGTTTCACTCATTTCACCATAAACCTGTAATCTTTTCATAATTTTTGGACATGAGATTCCAGGCTTACTCAGTCTGTGATCTGACCGACTATGGTGTAGTCTTCTAAACATACGAGGACATAAACAAGGAACTGTTAAGGTGCAAGATTATAGGATTGTCACTGAATTACTAATACCTTGGAATTTTTTTTTTTCATTTTATTTTTCAGACTTAGCTTAGCCTAAATCCTTGGTCCAGTGTAGGGAACTAAGTGTCTTCAAATAAATATGTCATTTCTTGTCTCTACACAAAATGTAAGCCTTGTTCATCTCTGTGAGTTGGCCTTTTTGGCTTTGATATGCATGAACAGCTGCCACAAGTAAAGATACAAAGGTACTAAGTTCTTAATATAAGACTTCCACGTTAAGTTTCTCTTGAACTGTCAGTGAAATCAAGGTGAAGAAACCTACCAATTTGCTCATCAAAGTGAGAAGAAAGTGTAGCCTTGATCTCCACCAAATGGCTACATAATCACTTTATGCAGGGCGTCCCCACATCTTTGACAGCTGACTGTCAGTCAACTTTCAGCTGTCTACAGATAACCAAGGGGAAAATGGCATAGCCCTACTTTTTCTGGACCCTCATTCTGCTCCTTTTTCTTTATTTGTAGACTTTATTTTTCCCCTCTGTTTCTGAAGTACAAAATATTCAGTCTACCTGCTTCTACAGCTCCTCTAGAAATTCCACAGATTAGGTTTCCAGCTCTCTCCCAAATAGGAGTTGATATCTTTTTTGTTTCTTGTTGGAGTTAACCACTGACTGGCACTAATTGCTTATCAACTTTATATATAAACACTCTCTTTTTTTCCTGTAGGTTCTTCCAAAATTTGATATTCTTCTTTCATATGTTACCTTTCTCTAATTCTGAAATTAATTTGTTTATATAAGCTTACACAAAGTACTGTTCATTCTCATTTTGGATGTAGGATTATATGAAGAGCTACTGAAAGTTTTCTACATAGCAGTGAAATTTTCTATGACTATTTGAAAATAATGTATAAAATTTAAATCTGTCTAATTGTTATATTTTAATAGTTTTCTCTTTTGTTTTTATTTCAATCATAGGAAGCATTAACTTTAATTGAGCAAGTGGAAGCTGAACAAAGTGCATTGTATCACAGTCTCAAAGAAGCAATGAGCAGCAAGAAAAAAAGCAGGACTCCTCCTCCTCCTCTGTTACTTTTTAGATCACATTGCTCCATGACATTTAAACCAGCCCCATTTGATTCAGATATTCAGGTAATGTTTTTCATGATGACTGCATAAGAAATAATGAAACCACAAACAAGAGAAAAAGTTGTTTCAGCAGTGCTATACAAAAACATTTTTCTTTGTTCCTGAGAGGATTGTGCTATTCTGACTTAATTAAGTATCCCTTTTTTTCTTCCTCTGTGAGTCAGTTTTCCTCTGTGACTCACTGTTTTGATCTTCACATTTGCATCAGATTTTCTTAATCTCATGCATCATGTCCCTTGGTGCTTCTGTTGTCTAATACTTCTTCCACTTATCAAAAGCTAATTTTCTTGCTTCGGGGTTGACATACTCCTAGTTACCCTCAGAAGAGAGGCAAGACTGTTGCATCGTGTGATGAAAAAAGTACAACACCGGAGTCTCTGTTAATGAGGTGTTGAAGTACGTAGTTCACGTGGAAATAATCCACTTTCTGTTGAACATGTAGAGTTACAGGACTATGTGGATCATAGGGGGTATTAGGAGAAGTCTCTTGTCCAACCTTCTGCTCAAAGTAGGGTTGGCTGTGAGACTAAACCAGTTTGCTCAGAGCTTTATGCAGTCAATTCTGAAAACTTCCAAGAATGGAGAGAGCTTCTCTGGAAAGTGTGCTCCAATAGGGCAACATGTTCATAGAAAAATTTTTTTTTCATGTACAGTTGGAGTCTCCCTTGCTTCAATTTAGGTCTATTGTTTTTCCTTGTCCTATCATACACTAATGCGAAAAGTAAATGGCATCTACTCCTCTCCCTTCCTCTCTGCTAATCAAGTAATTTTATCACAGAGGCCAGTCATGGTGACTTGCCCTTGGTAAATCCCTACCGACTGTTCTAAATCACCTTATTCTCCTTCCCTTGTCCAGAAAGGATTCAAACAGGATGAAGGATGAAAAATAAACATGCTGCAGTTTTCTTGAGTGAGAAATTTGCATAGTGATTTTGCAAGCTTCTTCAAAATAATCGTGTATACACCCAGTAGAAACTCAAATCTTATTAATAGTGTTAAGAATGTCTCTCTGAACAGTTGTTTCACAACCTGCAGTTTCATTAGTAAATTTCAAATAGTTTAATTAGGGAAAAATTATCATTTTTATCCTTACTGAATCTAAAATAAATTTTAAAAAAAAATCATTAAAATTTGGTAATTCATTTGTTTTAGACAATGCTCAAACTTCATTTTGCTTGATATAGGAGAGTGAATGCAGCATCTTGGGCCGCTAGATGGCGAGGTGTGATTATTTTTCTTATAATTTGAGCCCAGATAGTCTAGAAGAAATTTTTTTCTGAAGTTAACACACAGCTGTTGAGCAGACAGGAAAGATACTTTTTAAATGTAGAAGTTATTAACTGAATACTTAGGATTTTGTTAGTTTCTTGGGATAAATGTGTGCCTAGGATTAAATTAGACATATACAGTTCTTCTACTAGGAGTCAAAATACCTGTGAAATTTTCAGATCTTAAGGCTCATTTGCTGAAAATTATCTCCTCAATTTCAATAACATCTTGTGAAAAACAGTCAACAGGGAAACACCAACAAATGTCATCATTTAACTTCTGTAAGGCCTTTGATATGGTCCCACATGACATGCTGCTCTCCAGATTGAAGAGACATGGATTTGATGGATGAATAGCCATTCAGTGGATAAGGAATTGGCTGTATGGACACAGCCAGAGAGTTGTGGTCCGTGGCTTGATGTACAGGTAGTGGATGGTGATGAGTGGGGTCCCTCAGAGCTCACTCCTGGGACTGATGTTTTTCAGCATCTTCATCCATGACAGACAGAGATCGAGTGCAGCCGCAGCAGGTTTGATGACAGGAAGCTGAGCTCTGCAGTTGACACAACAGAAGGAAGGGATGTCATACCTGTCGCCCCAATTTCTTCAGCTTTCTGAAGTTTCACAGCTTTGGATGTTTCTTCATAGTTCTTAGTTTTCTCACACATGGGTGTTATAAATAGAAGCAATGTTTTTGTTAAGATGAAGTTAGTTGACATTCTTCCTCTTGGAGGAATGGACAGCTGATGGACAGTTGTCTTGACCCATGGGATGGGAGAGGTGTCAACCTTCTCCTCCAATCCCTGGTCTGTGTAAATATACTATAAAAATGGAGTCAGATATTGTAATAAATAGTTCATTCCTTTTCACCAGACAGTGTGTATGTGTGTGTGATTGTGTCCAACAATGACACATACCTGCATTTCTTTTGCCTGATTTTAAGTATCTGTCCTCATGTAGTTTGCTAAACTGGAACCCAGTGCCACCTTTAGAAGAACACCATTGCAGGGATCAAATAATGGATCTAGGTGACTTCAAATCTATGGCCTGTAGAGTTTGTGCTTTGAAGAATAGTGTAACTCAGGGTGGGGTTAGGATAATGGAGAGTCATCTCTTTTTATCGCCACTAGTAATACATCTACTTTTCCAGCTAAATAAATTAATTGATGTTTTTGGTGCAATTAGACTATACTTTTTTATAACTAAGCTGAGTTCTTTTGCAGAGACTGTTTTCACAAAATTTGCACATTCTACGTTAGGCAAAAAACGGAAATAATACTGTGCATCAACTAATTTTGTTCTCATTTTCTTCAAAGGTTTCATGGTACTGTATTTTGGGCTCTGTAGCAGGAGGAAGTAATAAGAAAGTAAGGTTAAATAGCAATAAACTTCAAAATTCAGGAGAACAGGTAAGACAGAAGTAAAACTGGTTTAGGTGATTATCTCTTCCTCTGAAAACCCCCAACTGTCTAAGTCTTTCTATCTGACACATTTTTTAAAATCATGTAACTGGCTAAGCCTTTGACAAACTCTTCCATCTTTACACCGATAAACTTCCAGGAATCTTTTTTGAATAAGAAATTAAATTACTCAAAAGCTTTCAGTTAAACAAATCTGTACCTTGTTATAACTATGGTTTTTTGAGTGATATCTAAGAAATGCAAAACTAAAAGAAAGTATATGGCGTATTTCTGGAGTGTGGTCCAGACACTACTCTTTCCTGGAATTCAAAAAAAAAGAAATTATAAACAGATAAAAATTCATTATTCTTCTTAATTGTGTAACTTCTATCAGCTATTTCTTCTAAACAAGACATTGTCTTACTTAGTTCTGGCAGCATGATAATATAACTTTTTCAATGGTCTTCACATTCAGACACAGATTATTTTTAGGTTCATGCTCTTTCCCTTTCATTATGTTAACATGTGGTACGGTGAATCATCCCACATATCTTTAATTACTTATGACTGATCATGTTGACTGTGTTAGTACTCCTATGTTATTAATTGATTACCATTTTGCTTTTTTTTTTGTTTGTTTGGTTGGTTTTTCTTGGGGTTTCTTCGTTGGTTGGTTGGTTGGTTGGTTGGTTTGGTTTTGCATTTTTAGGTAGGTTTTTCCTTTGGATCACATTCTTGTGTTTCTTCACAGACTGAGAAAGTTCTGTTTTTCATGCACTCATGCCTGCTATTGCATTGTCCTCCTGTATGACTACAATGAACCATCCAAATACTGTGCATTTTGTTATTCAGGAAAGGAGCAAGAAAGCTTCAGCATGTCCTCTTCAGCAGGTTTTTCTGGAGTTTAACAAACACCTCATTGATCACCTCAGTGATCATTTTTATGTCTGGAAATCTTTATGAAGAGTTCTGTTCTTTTCAGGGCACATCTCTTGTGCTTTGTGACAGAAGAATGATCTCAACCTCTTTTGTCTGTTGTTTCAGGCTTTCCTGGCTTTGTAAGTAAGCTTTGTACTAACACTGATAGGCTTCTGTTTGGTGATGGAGAGGGAATCTTCCCCTTTGCCCCTGTTCCCCTGGCTCCTCTCCTTGAAGGAAAGTGTATGAAAAGAGGAAGCATGTGTAGGTACTGGCAGTAGAGGTTTTGATGTTATCCTGATACTCATATCATCAAATCCACAAAACCAAGCTTCCTGTGACATTTAGCAAATTAGTTTCAATATTTCGTCCCGTACCAGGTGAATTAGGTGTTTGATAGGTGACTTACAGCCCACTGCCAGCTGTTTCTTCTGTGAATTTGCTGCAGTCTATCCAAGCCACTGCCCATCTTAGCTCTGATAGGCACTGGAGACACACAGACCTGAGGTTAACCATACGCCTCTGCAATGGAACTTCTGTTTGCTTTAGGATGTGCTTTTGCAAAATGCTGATCTGCAGATGAAGTCTCTATCTGCTGACTCCAAGGAAAAAGTTGAGAGTTCTTGGGGATCGAATGATTTATCAACTAATCATAAAGGGATGTTGCAAACTGTTATACACATATTTCTGGTCTGCTGGTTCAGGATTCAGCCCCAGCATCTGAAGGGATTTCAGTTGTTCAGAGATCTCCTTATGAAGGACAGACTTTGAATAAGAGCATTGTGTTGATGCTGCGTTATGATGATCTTGATTTTCATGTTATCCTTCCATCATTGGCACTTGTTTCTTGTTTCAAGACCCTTGAAGTCTTCAAACTGTCCTTGTGTAAGTCGTCTTGGTCACAGAGAGGAAGGTGGAAAATCTTCTTAGGAGTGAGCCATGATGTTAAAGTGCAGGTATACAATTACTTGAAGGACAAATGAAGATCCTGAAAGTGTGTTGTTTGCTTCACAGACTCCAATGTTGTTAATGATGTTGAAAGGACCAGGGATATCTCTGCCTTTATCTGATACGAGAAGGTGGCATGTATAAAGGAGAGCAGTATGGTCTTTGGCTGGAAGCACAGCTCAGGGTCAGAATGTTTCAGCTCAGAGACAGCAAGCATGGACAGTCGCTGTGTGAATGCTCAAATGGACACAAATATCTTAGAAAAACATCAAGTCCTGGTACTTTACTGTTCCCTTAGGTTTGTCTGCTCTGTACATGTCAGCATTCCAGAGAAAACAGATGTTTTTTTCACCTATCATTTCATTGTTTTCTCATAATTTTCAAGAATTTAATTCAAGAATCTAATACGTGACGTGCTGTTAATCTGTATCGTACTTTGATTGTATCCAAGACCATTTAATAGTTTGTTTAATAATAAAAGTTTAGAATTTGAGATTTGTTTTTAGTACATACAGTGAGTGTAACTAGAAAAATATTTTTATTGGTAGATACCAGCGGATGGGAAAATCCTCTTAGAAGTAGAAGGGTTAGATGCCAATGAGAAATACACATTTGCTGTCGCAGCATATTCTTCAGATGGAAAACTTATTGGGGATACCGTTGGGCAAATGACTAAGCCAATCCTTGCCTATCCACCCCTTTCTGCTACTACTGTTCGAGCATATCTAACTCAGGTAGGGTTAGAATATGATAATGGACACCTACTTTCATTTGGTTGTAATCGCTTGTTTTCAATGATTGTTTTAAAACTGAATCTGGTAACAGCTTGAGACCTTCTGGATGAAAGCTTGATAAGCACAAATCACAATTTTAATATAAATATAGTATATCTAAGTGATTCTTAATTCAATATTATCAGAAATACCAGGTTAAGTGGAAAGGACTCAGGTAGTTTTCTTACCCATCTCTGTTTTACAGAGATTTAACTTAACTTCTTTCTTCTTTTCTTTTATAATTTGTCTATTTTTTTCATTTTTGTTGTTGAGACTAAGTACTAGAAATCATCTTGTTAGTCATTATGGAGCAAAAAATGTTATTGAACTTAGCAGGTATTAACACCAACCATTTTCATATTGAAATTAGTTTTGAAGTATCTTGTGAAAGACCACAATGGTTGTCAGATCATTATAATTTTCTGTGTTCTTACTAAAGGATATTTAAAACAGATTGTGACACAGAAAAAAGTGAAATTGTCTAGCCCTACAGATAGATCATGGAGAACAGTTAGAAGCTTTCCTAAATATTCCAGTGTAAGATGTATCCACATGAATTTACGCATACTTATTTGGCTTAATTTGCATCCCATTATTCAGAGCAGGAGGGCATTCTTCAGTATTAACAAAAGAAAATGAACCTAGATGAATTTATATGCTTTCAAAAACGGTAACACAATGCCTGTAAAGTTTTCCACACAAGGCTGTTAGAGCTTTGGTCAGCAGTCAAGGAACTCCTTTGCTTTCTCTGATGCTAAATCTGAACCACAGTAATATTAGTAGAATCTTATTGTTGCTATAAGTATTTTATTCAACTATGCCAGAATATTCTAAGGGAAATTGTAAATTTGCATGTTGTAAGGGGTTTTGAAACCATATTTATCCAATAATTTTATCAGATAAATAAGGCTTGGTTATTTCATGAGCATGTCAACTCACTGTTTGTTTGTTTTGTAGGTCGCCTATCAGACCGGCAACTTCAGATTAGCCAGAGCAGCATTTTCACCAATGTGGGATTACTTTGTTTCAGATTCTCCTCCACTTCCTCCCCATGCAGCTGTTATTTCTGCAAGTAATAATTTGACTATATCTGAAAAAAGGTAATTGTTGAAACAAAATTAAAATAATAATGAATTATCTATAATTGTTTTCTCATTATAGATGTGCACATTTTATTTAGGGGAGTTCCAAGTTGTGGAATTTTGTTCAGGCTTGTGATATGAAAAACGTTCTGTAAAAAAGGTTTATAATTAGCAGAGGATTTTTGTTATTTATGGGACTGCTAACATTTGCAAACCTAATTCTTTAAAATGGCTGTTTTCTTAAGATAATTGTGAAACATTTCTACAGTGGGTAATAGTTTTGTGTGATGCATTTTCATATGCAAAATATATCATATGCACTTGGTTCTTGACTTTCCAATTAAGGGAGCAAAAGATCTCAGAAACTGTGAACATTTTGTCAAGAACACCAACCAAAATAGGTAAATGCTTGCTAATTTTGTTTTGGGGTGGCTATATAATGTGCATATCATGTGCAATAATATTTGCATATGCTAAAGGGCTTTAGAGAGATGTGAAATTAATTCTTTCATGAAAAAATTTCATATGTTCAACCATAACTATGTGAGCTTTTCGTAGCCCAGCTAGAAATTTTGTGGTTACGTTTACAGAAATTCAATAGATCCTGGTTTGGAAATACATTAAAACTGAATTTATTCTCAGATAAAATAATTTTTATGAAATGATAGACATGAAATATTATAAGAAAAATAGTTTTATATGTAAGTCAGCTATTTATGAGTTGATAATGAATTAACATCCAATATAACTGAATACAAATAATCAACTTCACTGTCTGCCCTTCAAGTGCCACTACGTGTCTGATACCAGGCATATAAATGCAACAAGGGTTTTGATGTTACATGCCATAGCCGTAGCAGCACTTGGGATTTACAAAGAGCCTGTGGACTGCAGTGATGCTGGCAGATAATCACTATACATCCTATTTCATGACTATGTGGGGGTTTTTAATCTATCCCTGGCCTTGGCAACAAAGCACGAATAGTCATGGTGCTTTTTTCTGCATTTCTTTTGTCATTACTATTTTTTTCATAAACACTTTTATTTTAACACATCCAACCCTAGAGATAACATTGTAATGAGTCTATTTTCAGATAAATCAGATGAAGACAGAAAATTTTAAGCAGCTATGCAAAGCAGTTTCAGGGATTTTGCTTTTTTGATGGTTAAGGGCAAGCTTCTATTTTTTTTTTTTCTCCCAATTAACATGGAAGACTCTTACAGCTGCGGTATCAGGCAGTTTTAATTTTACTGAGCAGTCGGTAAGAAATTGGGCTCACTAAAGGGACAGCAGAGGGAGCCTGAAGGAAAGGAAACCTGTGTTTCCAGGCAGAGGCCCTGGCGGTGGTATCTCGGTAAAATCAAGTGTGTGAATGTGTCTATTTGATCTTCCTTCTCGAGTTTCAGTCTCTTTCAGGAAATACAATAGAGGAGAAGAGGGAATTTATTTCTTGTACTTCAAAACCATAGGACTTTTCCTGTAACAAAAATATTTAAAAAATTCAGAAGTACAAATGCTCCTCTGTCCCCAGGGAAGGAAAAAACCAACCGAAGAACATCTTGACAGAAAAGCAGACAAAAGAAAAGGGATTCTTTTGAGACTTGTAATACAAGACATAAGTATTGAAAAGGAGTCTGTTAGTAATACTTAGTAATGGACTTCACAACTGAGTGTACCATTGTCACAATACAGAAGAACAATATGTAAATGGAGACAGTGAAAATAAATAAGCTGTAGCATCTGAAGTTTTCAGACAGTTCAAAATAAGATTCACTGTATTAATTAGATGATGCAAATAAGGAAAAGTTGTCTTAGATTAGAATAAGTGGATAGCAATTTCAAAACAAGTAGTATTTTTATTTGTTTTTTTTTTAAAATTTAGAATTTTAAAACTAATTTTTCAGTTTTATATGTAACTCTTTTTTCCAGAAGAAGTTATAGTAATCCTTTTTGTCCATAATTTAAAAACTAAAGAATTCATTTTATTATAATGCCGTGTCAGGCATGCAAGATCTGAATCACAACTAATATGCTTTTACTGTTCTTTTGCTTTTGTATTTTGTAGGTTACGTTTTGAAGCTGTATCTCAGGTTTCTCCTATTACCTTGCACCTCTTTTTGAGGAATATATTTGCTGTTTCTGACATTAGTGTCATGGAAGGAGCACTCTTCTGTGATTCCATCTGTTCCAATGAGATATTTTATAACGAGCAAGTATGCGTGGTTTAAAATAATATACTGGATTTGATTTTATTTTTTCATCAGCTTTATTTCATCACTGCAAGATAGATGTGGCAATCAATGAATCCTATTTGCAGAATACTCCATTTTCTGTGGGTTACATGGCTTTTCTTTCTGAAGTATTTCAGAAGCTGTTGGTTATTTACATCCTGCTGGAATGACAATTTCTGAATCGGTTATTGCCTAATCCAAAGCCCACTGATTCCTACTGAGGAAAGATTTTTGAGTTCAGTGGTGGTAGACTATAATATCAGAAAGAAGTATAATAATTGTTTTTTTAGTCCTATTACGATCTACCTTGAATTTTTAATTTTAAACGTTTATGCTATTTAATACATGTATTTTAATTAAGATGTGACTTCTAACAGGGTTTAATGGTTTTAATATACTAATATTTTATTTCAGAGTTTTTTACAGTATAATGGAATGTTAATGACAAAAAACACCCTTTCTTTTTTATTTGGATTGTCAAGCTTTGCCTCCTGTTTTATTGCATTCCTATTCTATTTCTTTCTTTGCTGAAGTACTTATGAAAAATATGAGCAGTTGATTACTCAGTGACTTTACAAGATCAACTCTCACTTGCAAGGACTGCAACAGATAACTTGAAGGGAAAGGAAGGAATTATCCTTCCCTTACCTACTCTGAGAAGCTAGCCTGTGAAATTTCTACTCCACATAGTTTGAGGTTATTAATCAGCCTCAATTTGCGAACTATATGGGCAAACTCAGAGGGCACAATTAGATCAAGAGCAATAGTTGCCTTTAGTATCAGGAATAATGTGTTTTTTAATATACTTCTAACAGGTGTCAATGTAAATTCATTTTTAAACTTTAATCTTACTTGCTGCTTATCCTGCTTTTTATCTGTCTTCATCCACTTTTAAATGATTTAAACAACAGAATGCATATTTAAATCAAAATGTATTTTTCTTTTATAGGTTGCTAGATTAGCAGAATGTGAAAGAATGACTGTGGCAATTGAACTTAGCAACTGGTTGAATGATGCAAGTTACGCCCTGCAGTCTGTTGTACAATGTTATGGCCTCCTTGCCCCCCTTATTTATCACAAGATTTTTTTAGTGCCAGTAGTCCAGGTGAGAGCATTTTAAGACAAAGCAGCTGTCAGGTCCTGCCGTTATAGTGATTCAAATTAAACTTGTAATAGGCAGTAAAGTTGAACAGCTAAATATCTAGGCTTTGCCTTCATAATAGCTGATGAAAGAACAGCCTTTTAGAGTTTTATATGTCCCCAATACATATAAATTCTGTGCAAGCTGCACACATTCTACTCTCAGATATGGTGAAGTAACTGTAGAGTATTGATTGTTTCTTCAGGGTGATTGTTAGTATTTAAACCGTAGCAGAATCTACAATGCAATTTCTACTTGAATGTTATTTGCAGATGGCAATTTTGAGAAATGAAAAGCAGCATTTGCCTGTGCTGGTTTTTTTTTGTTGTTGTTTTGTTTTGTTTTTAAATTCAGAATGTGTGCTTCATATACAGTTTCGTTTTCTTCTTAAAGAAAAGAAAGCTATTAAGTGTTTTGATAATGCAGTCTTTAGTTTTCAGGCATGTGCTCCTTTCCAGAAGCAAGTGCCTTCTCTTCAAAAACTGAGTACCTGAATGCTCCCCTCCTATTTATGACGCAGCAGATGTAGGTTTTAGATTCAGCAAATATACAGTACAAAGATGCAAATCTTTTTCCTGTAATTAGGTAGCCTTTTTAGGTAGCATATTTGCTCTTTGAGAAAGGATGAGGTGACTGCACTGCAGGTGAGGCACAGACCAGCGGCATCTGAATATGGCACAAAGAGTGGGGTGTTGGTAAGAGGATCCACTGACAGTCCAGAGAACGTGAGGTTATTGGGCTGGCCCAGGGTCCATCCAGGAGAAAAAACCAGGAGATACAGGAATTGAAGGCAGAGGCTGGAGACAAGGCTTCAACACAGGTCCAAGTAGAACTGAAGACCAGCACAGCAGTACCACAGCTCAAGCAGGGCCTGAAGGCTTGTGCCTGAGCTTGATTGCACTTTTGGGCTCCTGGGCAGAGGATGTGAGGGGAGGTCTCAAGTGAGGATACTCAGGGAAGGACTACTGGGGTACTTAGGGCCCTGAGAAGTTTTCAGGAGTGCTTAGGAAAAAAAAAAATCTCTTTGAATACAGGGATAGTTTCTTGCTTAAGACGTTGTTGGCTGTGGTGTCCTGCTAAAGGTAGAGCAAGCCACTGGAAATGTCTCCTGTTTCAGATTTCTTAATAAAAGTGAAAAATAATTTAGCCACATGTTCTTTTCATTTCTGATGGACAAAACTGGGGAAAGAAGTATTTTATTTCTACAGCATAATGGAAATATTTTTTTTTCCATTTGAAATTCTTCCCATCTCAATATATTTTTAAACATTTTTAAACATTTATTTTAAATCCTCCAGTAGGATTATGTAATCTCACTGAATTAAACATTCTCGGATTCCATATTAGTTAAATCAGCAAAAAATATCCACCATGTACCTATATATTAATTTCTGGGATTTAATGTGAACATGTCACTTATTTCAAAGGGCTATGGTTGAAATCTTGACACTCTTCAATTAAATGGAATTTATTATTGGCATTTGTACAGCTGATGTTTTATCCTATTCATTAGATTTCAAAGTATTTCCAAAGTTTACCATGAAATACAATGGGCTATACTGAGATACAAGCTTGTAGGTATGCTCCAGACTGCAGACCTTGTTTTAACCCTTGTATTTACAGATCCTCATTAAATGCTTGGCTGTTCTCCAAGAAATTCCAAGTGCTACTTTGCAAAGGAGACAGGAAGGATGTTATGAGAGTATTCAGCATATGATAGCTTGTACTTCATATCATTTGGCAAAGGTATGGTGTGTATTTTTGTGCTTACAGCTTAATTTGAGATATAGCTCTTGTCATTTGAGAAAAAAAAAGTGATTTAGTAAGCTGGCCTTCAGAATAATATCTTAGAGAACCAGCACCTTAAATAGTAAAGGCATACAAATTTTTATTAGTATCTTCGAATCAGTGCATTTTTATAACAGTGACATTTTGACTTCTTACTATTTTTTTCAGAAAATAATCTGTACCTATTAGTTCATGTCATCATCTACATTTTATATCATTGTGTATATTTTTACATTTGTAGTACTATTTTCAATAAGATGTACATGTAATACATAAGTTAAAAAGTTTATTTGTTGCAAATCAGCCACATTTGTAGTTTTAATCAGATTAACATATCTGTTTTAGTCACTAATTAGATACAAGAGAATTTGTACTGTTTAGTCTTGCATGCTGGCAGAAATAAAAACACCTTGACTTTCAACCATAATATATATCTGTAGATGACATTTATGATTCAGATACTCAATCTATTTAGTGAGATAAGGAAAAACACAGTACTGGATTTTCTTCCCTCATATATAGAGACACAGTGCAGTTAATTACTTGCTATCATAAATGTGTGATACTGAAAAAGTCAACTTTCCTCTAGCTTTGGGTACACCTCAAGTAAGAGCTCACACTGAGGCTGAGCTGTGGCTAATGATTTGAGGGATTCCCCTGTGCTGGTGAATCCTCAGCTTGGTCTTTATAGGAGCTGAATCTTCGTGCTCACCTCACGAGACCAGATCAGTATCAAATAACCCTAAAAATGCTCTGCAAGGCCAGCATGACTGTGAGGCCAGGAGCCAAGGGCAATGCCATGGCTGGCAGAGCAGCACCTGGTATTGAGGTCCAGCCAGGCATCCACACTATCAGGTAAATCTGTGGTGATGAGGCAGGTCAAATTTGAAGCTGGGAAGTCAGTCCACAGGTCAGGAGAAGGCCTGATGAAGTGGCTAGGGTCAGACAGAGCCCAGCAGGCTGGTCCATCATGATGGGAACAGTCTGAGGTCAAGCTCAGAGGTTGGCCTGTGGGCCAGGTGCCCAGTCTAGTGGATCCATTGCCATACCCAGGCATGATTTGGACCAAGCTGGAGATCGACATTCCTGCCAAATAGGAGTCAGCAGGGGCTGTAGGCTGAGACTTGAGCTGAGAGGGAGCTCCTGGCCTCACAGGTGTAGGCCTCAGATGTCAGGGCCAATGTTGTCAGGGCCAATAAAGCCTATTAGAAAACTTGAAACCTTGATTGTTTGTTTGTTGTTGGATTCTTCAGCTAAATGACTGCCATTTATATTGCTGATTTTTTTTTCCTTTAAGATTGCATTTCAATAGGATAGCATACAGAATAGCAAAAAGAATGAATGAATTGCAAATGATTCTCATTAAAGCATGGTACATGTTTTTCTTTTGACTTACAGTCAGGTCATGTACTGTGTTTATCTGGATGTAATCTATACACTAGGAATCACAAAAGCAAAGATCCTAATGTGAAGTTAACTTGGACATAGGAGAAGCACTTGAGCCTTTAGAGTTCTGTCTAAGGAAGATAAAGCCATTTAAAAACATTTGCTATGCTGTTAATTTATAAATTTTGTAATTTAAAAATAAATTTCAACAGTCCTTTCACTAATACAGTTGGGATTTTAAAATGTGCACTTCATACCAGAGAGGCAAATGAGGACCGTTTAGTTACCCTTTATGTTCTTTGATAGCAGTACTGCCTGAGAGCAGGGAAAGTGTCAATCACAGCAATAGATACTTCTGGGTAAATCTTTCTATTCTCGGAGGGATAGGCTAAGCAGAAGTAGAACGCATAGAAAATGTATCTGCAATTCAAATTGTTTTATGTGTCTACAGTCCTGGGTTTTTTATTAAAAGAAACTTGCATATTGAGTAATTGATTTCTATTTATAAAATTCATGCATTTCAACAATTATAAGTAGACAGTAATGAAATATTACATATTATGTTAACCAAAAATGTATGACACATGATTCTTTTATAGGTACTATATTCATGGAAGGAGCATGAACTTGCAGTAATTATCATTAACTATGGGAAAAAATTGTTGATTTCACCAGCAGTTTCACCTGGCCTGTCAGGAGATGTGAAAACTGAAGAAACACACACTGGTAAAGAGGTAAAAGTAGTTTCTCTGGTTTAAACTTTTTTTTTCCTCTGAATGCTGTATTCTATTAATTCAAAGACTAGATTTGTTGTTTTTTTTTGGTCTAGAATCATAGAATGATATGGGTTGGAAGAGTCCTTAAAGATCATCTGGCTCCAACACCCAGCCTTGGGCAGGGACACCTTCCACTAGACCAGGTTGCTCAGTGCCCCATCCAGCCCGATCTTGAACGCTTCCAGAGATGGGGAGTCTCCATTCTTGACAATATGTGCCATGCCAAAAAAATCATGAACATAATTTTTATTTCATCAGAAAAGAAAAATAATACAATATTGATGAAATTATAAGATATAGATTTAGAAGACTTGGGATCTAAGCTAAATTCTACTATTGATAAGCTAATTTTAGTTAAGTTAAAGCTAAACTGTCATAACAAAGTATTCAATATTTCAGAACCGTTCTTCAAGGGCATGCCATTTAGCTGCAATGACAAAAGCAGCAGAAAATCTGAGTACTCTTGAATCAAGTCTCCTCAAACTGACAGAACCAGGTGGGTGTATCGTTGAAACACTTCTTACCTTTGTCTATGGAGTTTGCTATGATTTCTTTGTAAAAAAACATTTACTGAAGAAGTACTTTTATTTCTCATATCTTCCATGATGAATCAGCCGAAGCAATAATGATCTTGGTAATGATCACCTGGTAGTGATATATGTATTTAATTTTTTGTAATTTCCACTGGAACACCTATTTCTTCTTTCAAAGGAATATTCATTTGTGAACGAATCTGCAAATATTTATATTCTTCCAATCTGTTTACTTTGGATTGCATGTTATTTAGGCTTGCTTTATCTTCTTAAATCAGAAAATGTGGTGTTGAAGGCCACTGTCCATTTATAGGTTGTCTCAATACCCTGCCGATGCTAGTAGTAATGACCACTGCAGGAAATTTTAGTGGCGAAAACTCTCCCCGAAGAAAGTTAACAGAAATTGTCCTTTCTGTGAGGGAATTGCATGCATACTAGTATTTAACTACCTTTTAACTCAGGAATGAATATACAAATTTTAAAATATCTTAGAGTCTGGATCAAGCACAAGAATTTTCTGGCTAATAATCCTGCCAAAGTTAGATGGATTAACAAATAAGAATTATAAAGAAAATTTGGTTAGAACATAAACTCAGAGACACTACTTATTTTTTCCCGTTATATTTATTTACATGACATCTTGTACTCCTTGGAGCCTGAATAGAGTTGTAGAATAGTATAGGTTGGAAGGCATTTCTGAAAGGTATTTATTCCAGCCTCTTCTCAAAATAGGTACAATTAGATCAGGTCGCTCTGAGGCTTGTCCAGTCAAGTTTTGAATCTTTCTGAAGAAAGAGAACAGGAAAAACTGTTCCAATTGTTAACCACTCTTATTATAGTTAGAGAGATTTTCTTTATATGTGTTAGGAATTTTCTGATTTCCACCTTGTTTCAATTGCCTGTTATGCTATCAGTGAGGACAATCTGTCTCCACATTCTGTATTCCTCCTGTTACGTCGGCATAGATTCCTCTCAGCCTTCCCTTCCTAAGACTGAATAAACCCAGTTGCCTCAGCCTCTTCTTGCTTTGTCATGCACTATAGTTCCTTATCACCTTGGCTGTCCTTCCCTTGACTTACTCCCCTACGTCAGTGTCTTATTCTACAATGCCTAAACCCAGGCACAGTAACCTAGATGTGGTCTCATGAGTGCAGAATAGAGAATAGTCATGTCCCCATTCCTGCTGGCCATGCTGTTTCTTCTAGTATAGCCCAGTATGCAACTGGCCTTTGCTGCAAGACCACTCCCCTCACGTTCTAGTCATCATCCATCATCTCTGTATATGCATTTGTTCAGAAGAGAAAGCATTCTTATGAAAAACAGGATAAGGGATGATGCGAAAATTTCATTAATCTGTGCAATAATCATTCATTTTTGCTCACATTGATGCCTACATTCCTGCAGAACAAGTCACATAAGGAAAGAATTCTGTAATTTAATTGAAAGTCATGTTGATTATTTAATTGAAAGTTAAATTAATGGATTGATCAGCTAGAAAAAATCACATTTGCTGTAGCTGGCAAATAATTGATCACTAAAGTCTGGTCTGTTTTTGAAATAGCCTATTTGTCCATAGTTTCAGGATACAAATTGAGAAGTGTTTTGGTGTGGCCATGCAAAGCTTACAGCTATCCTTACAAATTTGTTTGAATGCTTTAGGACAGTGTGCACACCTGTAGGGCATGCTGTTAAAAAATGTTTTGGAAAAAACCTTGTCATAGGAAATCTTGTAATTGGATCAACACAGCATTCCATTGATGATCGTCTGCAAGAAAAATGGTAAAGAGCTGAATCTGCTTCTTTCAAAAGAGGTGAAAACCAAAATATTTCACACACAGTACAATTTAAATTCTGAAATTTTAAATCTTTTCCCATTAAAAAAATTTGGGACATATTTTTCTTTGTGTAAATGCTTATTTGGAGCAACATATTTTTGAAATTGTCAAGTGGAAGAGAGTACTAAGAAAGGGTGTCCTAAACTGAAAATTTTAAAAAGTCTGCTTTTTCTGCTTGCTGTCTTACTTAATTGGACATTTACATTCAACAGACCTAAGCTGACTGCTCTCACTGGAGTTTGTAGGTATTGATCCACAATTATAACTGGTTCCAAAGTGCAATTTTAATCTTGCTTTTTTCAGGGATTTGTTGTATTGATGTTTTTCGACCACAGGACTTGTCTAAGTACAAAATTTGTAGATTGTGTTTCTTTATTAAGGAAAAATAACAAGTAGTACATGTAACATTGTTTTGGTGCTCATCAGCTGGTAATGCAGTTGTGTTTAACTGCCAGAAGCTTGAATCCAAGTTATTGTTCTATATATTCTGTAGGCAATTTATATCTGTGTATTCTATATAAAATATATTATTTATAGAATATAAATGAATTTCCATACATATATTTATGTAAATATTTAACTTAAGAAAAAAGAATCCTCTACCTACTTGCATTATCCATATGCAGGGCATGAATGTAAGCATTAGTCAGTAGCAGTATCATGTGATCAGTTCTTGCTGTATAGCCTTGAATACATTTTTGACAGGTCCTTTCTGCACATTCTTCTCCACATATGATGTTCATGGCTCTTTGTTAGACCTCTGATGAGCTCCACCCTCTGTTATTAGTCTAGTAGCTATAAGTTCATCAGTCACATCTGTAAGCTTATTTAAGTTGTGCAGCTACTTACATTAGAAGAAGAGAACAAGCATTTGAATTTCTCTGGATGAGAGTGAGAGATTTAAAAGCAAACTCTGTACAAGAAGGATCTTTTAAATTGCCAATCATAGTGGAATTTTTATTGTATATTGTCTGCTTTTCATAATGATTTTCATTTGGTTATTGATACAGGTCCTGGAACACAGCTTACAGGAAAGGAATGTCCTTTGGTCCTCTACCCCGTAATTTCATGTTGGACATCAGAGCGTGCTTATCGAGAAGGTAGGGATAGTTAGTGTTTATATTAATTTTAAAGGCTCCTTTACTTTGGAAAATTGTCAGTAAAGCAATCTCAATCTTGCTTGCAACAAGCTCTTGGGAATGTTATCTTCATTTGGTTCTCAAATATAAAAGATCAAGTGAAACATAGCTTACAAAAAGTTCTCAATATAAATAAGTGTTTGTAAAATGAGAATTGAATGCAACCAATTATTTGGAGTATTGATGCTAAATATATAGAATATTAATATTTTAAATTGAATAATGTTTGTTTTCTAATAACCTTAGAAACAAATTTAAAAAAAAGTGCCAGGTTTTCAAAGATTCTCTTTGTATGGAATGTTCTTTTAAAACTGAGATACCCTATTTCCACATTATTTTACTGGAAGAGGAATTCACAGAAATCTCTATAAGGTTTGTAATTCTGGGAGTGAAATAAATAGAATGAGCTTGTGATTCTGGATGCCCAATCAAAAGAAGCATTTAGGAACTGCCATTGTGTATCCCTGATTTTGGTGTCACTATGAATATACAACATGACATAAATAAGGGCTTTGAGACATACATAACTGTCATTCTAACTGAATTCAGAATCCTGTTACAGCATAAACACTTATGTTACTTGTTACTTTATTGCAGTGCTTAAATTCAGAGGGCAAACGCGTTTCCTTGAGTTCTTTGTTCAACTTTTGCACAAAGTCCTGAATGAAGAGAAATTTCAATGTGTTCTGGAGTGGGCAGACAGTGCAGAAGTTTACTTGAAAAGGTAGATCTCTGTTACAGTAATAGTGAAAAACTACTGCTTAGGGTCATGAGAGTCAGTTACAAAAGAAATGGTAAGTTTTACTTGTCAGAAGACCCATCAGGAGTAATTTCTATGATTCCTAGTCAGCAGAAGTTCCATGAACAAAGAGGATTACACAGCTACAGTAAATACTGTATCGTGACTTGACTATACATGGAGATGTAATATTGTGGCAATTTCCCATATTATTATGGAGTGATGGCTTAGCTTGGGAAGGTATGATGGGTTAAATCTAAAGCAAAATGATCAGGGCCTGCTATAGTGTCAGAAAAAATTCTATGGTGAAAAGATAAGTGGAGGTAATTTCAAATTACCTGAAAAGATCCTGTTTTTAAAAAAGCACATCAGTATTTCTAAAATATGAAAGGAAAATAATCAGTGAAAATGAGATATGTGTTTTAGGGAACAGGAATGATGGTTACAAGAGACCAAAACAATAGGATATAAAGAAATTCTTTGCATAATTCTGTAGTATAATTTGGGTAATGAAGAAAACAGTTTTGTTTTAATAGGCATTAGGAAGGTGATATAGTTGTTACTCACAAATTCAGATTTCTACAATAAACCTTGAAAATTAATACTTGCTATTTTCTGAAGAGGATGAAGAAAAGAAAATCTTTTGAATTTAAAACTGCAAATGAAATAAGAATTGCAGAAATCCTCATTATGTTCCCAAAGATAACCTTTTACTATGGAAGGAATTTAACATGATAATGGTGATTTTAAAAATATTTTTTATCAGGAGGAATGAGAACTTCCTTGGTAGTGATGGAATTTCAACACAGGCAAGATCTCTCACTTTGGGTGAAAGCACAGGTTCTGCAGGAGTTCAGAAAGTGAGTTTTATTTTTAAGGACTGGCGTGTTTTTACTGGGTAGCCATACCATAGGAACAAAATAAACTTATAAAAATTGTCTCATAAAAAACTCATCTAGAGACATCCACTGCTAAAATTTGTGATACAATCTCTAGTCCTCAGCTGACCTCTGCACTCCTAAAACCAGGAAGAAAAGTTGGCATGGGATTCATCTGAAAGACCAACAACCGTGAGAATTTGAGATGAGTCAGAATAAAGCATCCCAAAATTAGAAGAAGCTTGACTTTTCTTACTCCCTTTAAAATAACATTGTGATAATAGGAAATGTCTTGGGTGCCATCACATTCAGAAAAGGAGATCAGCTCAGGCCTTGTTGTACAATATGTACTTACACTTTTTTGTGAGTAATTATTCATGGTTAACTCCTTGTGCAGATATTCTAATCGCACAACAAAGGCTTTTTGTTCAGAATGAGTTTAAAATAAATCTTTAATTTTACTGGAAGATACAAATAATCTTAATGGTTTTGTATTATTTTGGACCAAGAATTTTCTGCCTCATAATCCTTGAGTAATGTAATACTGCTAGCATCTGAGATAGGTTAGGAAAAGGGTTTTTCTGTCTCAGTTTTTACATTGCAAAGTTTTACTGTTTATAATATAATATTTTACTGTTTATAGTAATTAAAAGAACTATCATTATTTCTGTGATGAAAACACTGGTATATGAAGGAAAATGTTTAGGAACCTGGCTGACTTCTTTGTGTCAGGCATTTGACATGTACTTTCCAGAAAAAATTGTAAAGTTTTCTGGGATTTTTAAGTATTTCTTTTGCAGCCTTATTTTGACAACCATTTCCAGGATTTTTTTTTTAATGTTCTCTTCCTACATAAGCCAAACTCCTCTGTACCTCAAATAATTGATAATGTAGGCATAAATAATTATTTGAAGTATATTTAAGGTTTTGATGCAAGGTTTTTTTTTTGAAGGAAAAGGATACCTCACCTTCAAAGAAACCAAAGGCATCACCTTTGAAGAAACCAACAAAAAAAGCCATGCCTAAGAGAGGACCTCTTAGAGAGTATTTAATGAAAAATCCAGATGCAATGAATTCTCCAGAAACACAAAAGTAAATGAACAGAGTTGTCAGGCTCATATAGAGAAAAAATATTTTGACTGAAATTTAGTTTACAATTGAGTGTGTATTTTAATTTTTGCTTTAAATCAAAGAGACTAATTTCTGCACAGCTTTCATTTTTTCTCTTTTAGTTTAGTACGCAATTTGTTTCCTCTCAAGGAAACAAAATCTGTTGCATTTCTGTTTAAGAAAATAGCTGTTAAAGATTACAAGTCTTTGTATTAATAATCAAAGATTTTGTTTCAGTTACGTTAGCTTGAGCATGTTGATTCATGAAGGTGGAAAAGCTCTGTTTATCTGTGTATTATAACCCTCTTAGAACTGTGTTGGGGAGTTTACCTGTTACAAAGCTAATAAAAAATATTTATTATTTCCTGTTGTTCAGGTAGTTTCAGGATGATTTTTGTGGTCCTTGTGCTAGTCTTTTTGGACAATCTGTTCTGTAGCCTACAGAAAACTTTTTTGATTAAAAAAAAAAAGATATTAATTCATCTGTTATTTTGGCAGATATTTGTTTATATTTGGTTAACTTGCCATTAACATTACTTTCTCACCTAAAAGGATGTGTAGTATTCATAACTTAGTCCTTTGGTCACTTATGCTTTCAGCAATTAGCAAATAGGAAACTATAAATATTTGCTTATAAGCAATCATGTAACTGATTCTGGAAGTGTTTTAAATACCCTAAAAATGTTTCCATATAATCTTCTAAATATTCACCTAAACCATCAAAAAAATGTTATTATTCCTCCTTGAGTGAGGAAACTTTACCTTACTTGTCGCCCTGATTTTTTCAGCCTTCTCTTCTGTTTCACAGTTTCATGTTTTGAGTTCTTTCTCACGCTCTAGTCTGTAAACATTAGCAAATGTTTATCATAACTTCAAGGTAGTTCACATTTCTGTTCTTAGAGATATGGACAGCTGATAGACAGTTGTCCTGAACAATGGGATGCGGAGAGGTGTCAACCTTCTCCCCCAATCCCTGGCCTTTGTAGAGATACCATATATTGGAGTCAGACTTTCAAATAAAAGAGAGTTTTAGTTCATGCCTTCTGATCAAAGTGTGAGTGTATGTTTGTGTGTGTGTGACGTACTGCATCACTTACTTAAAATGATTTTCATGGCTTTCAGCAGAAGAGGGGATGTTAAATCTTGGGGTTTTTACAGCTACTCTTTTGTGTCTTACATAATAATAATGCTTTATAATATAATCAAAATTGTATGGGGTATACTATTCTGCCCACATTTTAAAGGTGGAAAACAGGCAGAAAAATAATTTAGGTTAATAAAGGGATCAGTTTATGGTTAATTAAAAAAAAAAAGAAATTGAGATTTGATTTGAATATAGCACTGAATATTTGTGAAGTAATACAGATTTTTTTCATCTGTCGGGGAAACTTTAAAAAGCTTTGGCTGGAAATTAAAGACAGGCATCCAGAATTGAAATGCCATGTTCTCTTCATATTGGAGGTACTTAAATACCAAAGCAAAGCAGAAAAGAAAATTACCCCGATTTATAGTGTAATAGAAGACCCATCTGAATTGACTTTGAAGCACATTGTATTTGCTGTAATAATCTGTTTGTACAATTCAGGTACAAATAACTTGAAACTGAGCTAAACTTTTTAAAGTACTAAGACAAATATAGAAATCGGTAAAATATATGGTAGGATTTATGGTGTGCTAAGTGCACTTAAAATAGAAAGCACAGTTACGTTTCTTGACCAAAGCAAAAGTCTTTTAGTTAGAAATATGTCACATGCTTACATGCTTATGGATATAAATCTGAGGATATGCAGCGGGATACTTCTGTGTATCTTTACCAGGACTTTCTTTTCTAGAGACTCAAGAAAACAAAGTTTCATTTTTTTGCTGCTTGATATGTTTTGGTTTAGGAAAGGCAAGGATAAGTTGGAGAAATTAGCTCATCAAACCTTAGCGACGCTGCTCCGTAAATACGTAACCCGAAGTAAGTTTTGTCAAATGTGTCTCGAAGAGATGCCCTGGAAGTCTCAGATGAATATCTATCTGGCAGTTGCACACTACCACTTATTTAAAAAGAACCTGGAAGAGCAATATAATATTGGGATTAGTGGTTCACAGCATCTGGACAGGTACATTTTACAGCACTATCAGTGATTGCTATTAATATAGATTATTGTGCTACTGCTCTTAATGCAGACAGATCTGAATTACAATATATTCATATGAACAGTTCAGCTTTCAAGTACTTGTTACTATGTAAAAAGTTTTGCTTTCCATCCTGTGGACATCAGGCACAGTTTTGGTTGCTAACTTCATTGGTGAAATGAAAGCTTTGAAATATGTATTTTTTTCCTTATAGCATTTGGCTATAATTCATTATTTCTTAATCCTGACGCTACTGGAAAATAATCACTTCTGAGAAACTGATTTTTGTGGATGTATATCAAAATTCTTTTTGCTATTGTATGTGGGATTTTTTTTGTGTTTTCTTCTCTTTTTCCCATTCTACAGTTACAATATTTTGGATCCTGAGATATTCTCATTAAACAATTCTGGCACTGTACTGCCAAGGGAAGCCTTAAACGATAACATAGGAAAACCAACAACTCTCCTTGAAAAGTCAGAAGTGACTGAAACCCAAGACTGTAAGCATTTTTACTGGTGCACAACTGAAAATGAGTTTCTGCTTAACTTTTTGTTCCTCTTGATTTCTGTCTGTCTTCCATCGTTAGTTGTCCACATCACCTTCGGAAAAACAGTCATGCCAAGTTAACAGAAGACATTACTAGGTTTCAATTGTCCTCTATATTTTTTTGGCATACCTAGTATAACAGAAGTCATAGTAAATGATGTGGCATATCTAATAATTATGAAAATTGCTTAGTCTATTAGTAAATATGTTATATTTTATCAATTAGTTATTCTTTATTGTATACTTTATTAACAGGTTTGTAAGTTTAAAAAAAAATAATGATACTAGCTTTAGGTTTGCGGATACCACTACCTACATATATTAAATTGATAATATGCCAAATTATTCTGAACGCATTGATAATTTCTTTCAGTTTCTGAGGTCTGTAACTGGTTGGTAGTTTCCTTTACATTTCCTAGCAGGTCAAAATTTTCCTGGGTCATTCTGTAAGTAGTTTTTAAAGTTATACACTGAAGTTTATTATTATCTTTCAAATTTTAAGTAGAACTTAATTTTTCTTAAAATTAAAGGAAATTAATTTCCTTAATTAAGCCAATTAGCTTTAATTAGGTTAATTAAAGTTAATTAACTTTCTCTCCAGTGTTTCCCTGTGTCAGAAGCTACCTCAGGACCAATTTATTTTCTACCACTTTTGTTTAATTTCTCTGTCTTTCACATCTGACATTTATTATTCTAGCTATTTTTAGTCCAATGAGGTTTCAACAGGAGCCCAAAGGCTCCTGTCTGTGTGTAATTGTGAAATGCAGGACTTTTATTTCCTCAGATATTAGTGGTAGTGTACAAGAAAACACGAAGTCTGCATAGGCATCAGAAGTTCAAGTAATCACAGGTCTGGTCTTTTCAAAAGCTCTTCGTGGACACATTCTTGCCACAGCAGTAGAAATCAGAATTGTTCTGTCTTTCCATGTTGGACTTCCTTAGGTAAAATCAACTGTGCTCTTTGTCTTCTCCAAGGAGGTGTGACAAAAACTAGCACTTGAATTCACTGATTCTCTTTGCAACAGCTTACTTTTATGTAAACATCTTTGCCTTGATGCTTACCAGTCATTGAGAACCGCTGAAATTGGCTGAAACCTAAGTCCTGCTTACTGTCTCTTAGCCTTTGCAACAGTTCTGATTAAAAACAGTTCTGATTAAATTACAGGAAATGTGTAGTTTGCCATAGAGTTCAAATACTATATAGCTTGGAATTACGTTCTGCCTGAAACCTATAGTTCAGATATTACCATATCCCACTACCATGAACCTTTGCCTTTCCCCTTGGGGGATATTTGTTAGTGAATAAAATAATCAAGGAATTCTACACATAACACAGATTTTTTCAGAAATCCTCCTTTCTTCCTAACATCTCCTTTAAGAGGTTTCTCTTTAAGAAAGATTCTTGCAAGCTTGCAAAGAGATTTCTTGCCGTAGTGATTTTTTCCTAGAATTTAACTTCGGATTGTATTTCATCTTTGAGGCTGAAAACTATTTGGTACCCATTATTATTTTACTCAAACTTGTTTTCATCCCTGCTTGTCCTAATTCCTAAGTAAAAGCATCTTATATTTTAAATATCATAACCTTACAAACATGATAACCTTAACATTGGCATTTCCTAACATTTAAGTATTTGGCTACCACAGGAAAATCCTAGCTGACTTTTTTTCCCCCTTTTTTTTGAGAAATTCAACTCAATTTTAACGAGTGAACTTTTTGTTTTCAGTTACAAGTAAATCTCCTAAGAACAGAAATAAACAGAGTCAAACTCCTCGAAGTCGAATAACAAAGACCCGTGAAGAACAGGACCAGTTTCCCTCTAATACCCTTTTACTGAAGCATTTTACAAGCATCTTCTTGCATTTGAAAAGCGCAGTGGTAAAATGTGGTTGTTTTCTTATTAAACTATATATTACTAAGCATTGTGTTACAATACTTACTATTTTTTACATGAAAAGACCTCACATTTCAGAAAACTCAAAAAAATTTCACTGGTTTAAAGTAATGTTTTCTCATCTTCTGAAAAATATCCAAGTACAATGTATAAGATGTCAGACATATCACCTATCATAATATATATTTCTATCAAACATACAATAATTTATGAAATTGTGCTAGTTTTCATTCCACCTTTGTAACTTTCCTTCTCGTGTTTGTGAAATTTTTCTGAAAATACCTGCAGACTTACCTTTCTTTTTGCAGGTCTTAGTGAATGTCACATTAGAAACAGGAGAACCAGTGATTGAAGGGAAATGCAGACTATCTACTCTTCCCATAAATCTTTCTAAACCCAAGTAAAAACACACATATGGGTGGTTTGAATTAATTTTTATTTCTTATGCTCACACCAAAACCTACAATGAAATTCAATTATAAATTAGTTCTTCTATGAAAAGGTAAAAATTAAGGTTCTATAATGCCTAGACTGTAATTCTGAAGGATTACTTATGCCTAAGTTTTACAATAAAAGAATGAAGCTTTAAATCTCTGCATTTCCAAGGTATAATTATATTTTGAATGGCAGGTCCTTGCTCACCGTGGTGGCCACTGGACATTGCTTCAAAATGCCTGTCGAGAACTTTGGAACTATACTCAACAATTTCAATTGATTGCTAACCAGGTGCATTTCCATATGGATGGGTTTCCCATCACCTGGGATTTTCTTTGGAACACCATCTGGTTGCCATTTTATTTTGCATCAGACATGATCATTGATATGATAATTGACCTACAAACAAGCAGTTCTCTAAAGGTAAAAATTATTTTTATTAAGACAACTCTTTATTAGTACATTTTTACTAGAGAGAGAGTTTTCTCTTTCTTGCATTATATTCTGGTATCTCCAAGTTATTCTGTGCAACAAGTTTTTAGATGATTACAGTATTTTCTAGTCTCTGTAATTGATTTGTCCTAAAAACACATTTGAAAATAAGAGAGATAATAATGTTTCTTCACTGTAGATTGTGGATCCCAAAGGAGACTTTTGCATCCCCAGTTGTTTAGGAGGTATTGTGGATGAGAATGGTGGTTCTAATCTTCATCCCCAGCCTCCCCTGGATGATGTGAATGTGATTGACCTGAGATGGATATGTAATCTGATTCTTAAAACAATAGAATTGTTATATCAAATGAAGAAGTGGGAAGCACTGGTACACATAGCTGTACAATTTAACATATTTACACAGTAAGTGATACCATCTCTAATGAAAATGAAAAAGTTAACATTATATAGTTTAATGTACCATTATATTGATTAATTACTACACTTTGTTTTTTTTTCCAGTGAAAGGTTCACAGAACAAGTGAGTCCACTGCTGGTGTACGCTCAGAGACAGCTGCTGAAAAGGATACAGCAGTTCAGTGGGCCAGACAGCCATGAATCTCATTTCACAAAGTATCTGTCTGATGGTGCACAGAAGGTGAAACGCAGATTCCTTTTGGGGGCACTGACTACTAATGTGAACTAAATGTGGAGAAGCACTTTCACTGATTCGATTAATATGCTTTCTGATAGTGTTCCCAAATAATAAATTATAATAAATTACTGAACATAATTGATTGAAGTGCATGAAAAGGCTTGTGTGACATGATTCCAAGAGCAGCAGGTGACCCAGAGGACATTTCTTCTATGCACAACATACCCATTCCATATTATAAGCCTAAATCTATTTTCATGTTATTTCTTGATGCCACTCTTTTAACCTTAAAACATTTATTTGGATATTGCTTTGTTTCTGCATTGGAACACTGTTCCAAAAGTTAATAAAATTGAATTAAACCAAACACTCACAATGCCAATAAAAAATTTTAAAAAACTTGATCGCCACCAAAAAACCCCATAGCAGCTCAGCAAGTTCTCTCTTATTAAAAGCCTCTCATTAAAAGCCATGGCTCTATATATTTATTTAACAGTGCCATTGGAAATTTTTCATTGAATTAGCTATTAGAAATTAGAATTTTCCTTTTTTTTTTTTTAATGTAAGATTTATTTCTAAGAAGTTTTCCTGCAGTCAGTCTCACTGTGGATATTTTTAGGATGTTTCTATTACTAATGTAAAGAGAGAACTTGAAGGAGAGGGGGGGGAAGTGGGATTGAGAGTACAAAACAGGTTTTTTCTGAACATGAACATGGGGTTCAGGAGCAACTGCCTTGCCTAGGGACAGCACACAGGTGCCCAGCGCTTGCAGGGACTCTGAAAGCACTTGTGGCTCGCAAGGACAGCACAGGGTATTTTCTGTTTCCTGCTGACTCTCTCTGGCCCAGCTGTTCAGAATGTGGCCCTTTGTCTATAGAAGGGCACCATAGCAAACCGCTTCATAATGCTGATAACTGAGCTGTGGAAAAGTAATCATAGTTTTGAAAGACAGTTTACAGTTTAAAGACTAGTGTTAGGTAATAGTAATTAGGATTTCAGGTAAGAAAATTGGAGTTTATTGCTACATTTCATAAATCAGTGCCATTCAGAGAGTCTAGAACTAGTTGTGTTGGTCCTTCTGCTTCTGAAGTGGTGTAATTACATTAGCAAAATAAAAAGCTGTTGTGGATTAGTCCTTTATAGAAGTCCAGAAGTTTGCTTCTCTGCCAGAGTTAGGCTGCTGTTGTTACTTGCTTAGAGCTATTTTGTGTCTCCCTATGAAGCATTCCATTGTGTTTCCTAGGCGACATGTCCTTTAGGCATGCTTATGGCTACAGGTTCTGTGGAAGCATGTGTTCATCTGGGAGAAAAAACGGTGGAATATTGTTGTTATTACACACACACACACACACACACACACACACACATTCCACTTTTATAGTATTTCTACAAAGGCCAGAGACTGGGGGAGAAGGTTGACGCCTCTCCCCATGCCATTGGTCAAGACAACTGTCCATCAGCTGTCCATATTTCCAAGACAAAGAATGTAAACTACTTTGACCTACAAAAACATTGCTTCTATTTATAACATTCATGTGTGAGAAACTACCTAAGAACTATGATACTATGAGACACAAACAGAAGGCTGAAAAATCAGGGCAACAGAATATGTGCAGAACATCAAGGAGTTGCTAATGATTATGGCAAATACCAAATAAGAGACAAGTTTAGTGCAGTAACTTTGAAACACATCCAATATTTAGATGTGAATGTTTGACCTCTTACTGACAAGGGTACCAGTTATGGGCCACTGGTGTCTTTCTTAATTTGTCCTCTTTTTATTTTGTCATATAACTGAGTATATAGATATTTAGCTGAAAGAAGCAAATATGTATTTCTCTTAATATTAATCAGTTATCATGAAACAAATCCTGCTTTTTAGATGAGTTGCAGAAACTACATAGGGTACAAATTACAACTGTCCATTGCTCGTTCTGCCACTGAAGGGGCTTTTCCTGGATGCTTTTTCAATCCTGAGATGAGTGATGATTCTACAGGTCAGAGCACAATTCAGTATTGTGTGTTCTCTTTTCTCCCAAAGTCTTTTCTTTGTTTCATACTGGATTTTTTTTTTTGAATTCTCCCCCCTTTGTTATCATAGTTCTTCCACTTCTCCTACAATGTGTCTTTCATTATAAACTCAGCTTTGTCTTCAAATTATTGTTCATGATATTTTGGATGGATTGTAATGTTGTCAACATCTTTCAAAATATGTTCAGACAATGTCTGAAAGCAGAGAAGAGCAGGTGCCAGATGACCTACAGCCTGTGAGGCAGGGTGGTGGTCTTGGTCCAGCTTTCTGTTGTTATTTTTGGATATCCATCAATATACCCAGAAGTTAGTGTGAATCAGCACTGTTATTGACAGAATTCATATTCCTGGTGGTTAATAATTTGCTTTAATTCATAAAGCAACAGGAAAAAAAAGGTTGGAAAGTTTTAATATGCTTTAGTTTTGAAGTTGTGAAAATGTTCAAATATGTTTTACAGGGTGATTTACTGAAAATATTTATTTATATATTACAAATTTTTTCTCCATAATTATTAATTCCTCTTAGATCACAATCAAGCAAAAGCCCTCGTTTGTGTGCCTCTTGATGTGAATGATACACTGAAATGTTTTAGAGAAACTCTAGAAAAATCTAAATATCAAAGCAGAGCACTGAGACACAGCAGAAAACTACTTTCATTATTTCTTGCACACACACAAGGTGAGTGATTCATTGAAATGTTTCTCCCTTAATAAAGTGTATATGCAGTTAAAATAGCAAAGAGTGAAAGGAAAAGATTTTTCTAAATTCAAGTTTTAGTTACTGACAACTAGAAAAAATATAGAATATGAACTTAAATTGAAGTTCTGTAAGCACAAGCTCTAAGCCTTATTTCCTATGATTTGTTTAATAGTTGATTACTAAATTTTTTTCATGCGGCTGTGTCACCTGCCTGTCTGCAGCCATACCTCTGTCAGAGGACTGACTGGCAGATCTTCCCAAGTTTATTTGCACTAACAGAGCACATATCCTTTGGTTACACTGACCGATGAATTATGTCCCATGAGTTTGATTAGGAGACACACGGAATTATAGCATAGGAAACCAAATGGATATAAGGTACACAGTAATTGAATATTTGTTTGACTAAAATGGTGTGGAAATATTTGGGGTGCTAGAAATAGTATAATACTTTTCCAAACTGATCATATAAATTACTTTCCTAATCCAGAAAATAGTGGAAGAGCAATCAGCAGTCATATCTCTTCAAGCAGAAAGCTGAAATTTAATGTGGCAGATGAAGTGATATTTCTACCGACACCATGTGACCTTTCTCAAGAAAAATATAATTTCTCCAGTATGGCTGAGAGTAGACCAATACCAAAGTCACAGCTTTCAGTAATTATCTCTTCCTATGAACAAACAATAGGTAACTTTTTTCATAAATTTCTGCTTACAGCTAAGAAGTAACAACATTCTGCCTGTGTTTATATATGTTTATTCCATTGTTATTTTCCTCTGTCAGACAGCTGTAATTATCTGAAGACTGATTTCCAGGAATATACAACCCTTCCGCTTGATTGAGGAAATCTGCATTAGATCCCAAACAAGCCACTATTAGGTTCATAATTTCTACAGTTATCTTATTTTATGGAAAAGCATTACTTCAATGGTGTTATCCTGATTATTCCCCAATTCAGAATTTGATGTAATGTTTAGGAGTTTCATTTTAATTCCATGACAGTTTTTTTTCCTAGCAAACAGACTTTTCAGATTCTGTGCATTTGAATATATGACCTAGTAACTTGGCTTCCATCTTACATTCTGGTATGGCTTTACTCATGTAATCACAGCTCCTCACTACTGCCTGTTTTTGCTGTATGGCTAAGCAGTTCTAGTGCAGTAGGTTAACAGATGGTCTAAATAGTTTTGTTTGCAGCATGGATTTCAAAAATGAGTCTGTGAGAGTGCTACTGTGCTGTATGCAAGCAGAGTTGTTTAGCAGGGCCAATGACCTGCTTTCTAGTTTATCTTGTGAACAGGAAGAAATTTGAGAGGTCTGAAAAACCAAAAATACAAAAGCTTAGGGAGACAGGTCCGTATATCTTATTTTTGCTTTCAAAGTTAGTTGAAATAAGAAATGGTACATTTGAAGGTAAAATATACAAGATCAATAAATTTAAAAATATATTCATGCATTGAATGGCATGTGAATTCATGTCTACTCATGCCAAATTTGTTCAAGGTTCAGTAACCAGTTTAATGATATGGCGATATTATTTTTTTAATTGAATAAAAATAAATTACAGGAGTTCTGGAAATGAATAACCAGAGAGACCTCAAGGTGCAGGCTCTACATGAACTTGGAAATCTTTACTTTTATGCTGGAAATAAAAGGTATGGTCACTGGATTAAAATAGAGCACAGTTTCGTTCTTTTTTAATTGTCAGTCCTATACCCCTCAACTGTCTTGTAAATTCTTGTGCTGTCCACTAGTCCATATAACTTCTTTCATCTAACTTACTATTAGCTATATTTTGAAAGGGCTTTTTTCTAGACATTGTTTATTTTTCTTAGCTACCTAATTGCCATTAAACAAATTAATGATGCATTTTTGTGTTTTTAAGGAGTAATGTCTATGTCTTGATGATTTAATTTGAGTCCCAATAAGTTTCTTGACCAGGAATGGTATATTTTTTTGTGTGTTATAGAAACTGTATTTCAGTTTTTGACCCAATTAGAATTAGTTAAATCTCAGGCGATAAAGGGAAAATGAAGCAGGTCTTATCTTCCACTTTGGAAAATGTCAGCAATATGATGGTGTTTTTTATGTTACAGAGCTGCTTTTAAATATTGGTGTCAAGCCCTTGATGAAACACTCAACATTGCAGATGCTCTTAACACCTGGCAAGAGTTAAGTTTTCCAAAAGATGCTACAGGCTGCTTTGCAGTCGGAAGATCAACTGATATGAGTCAGAAATTTCTTTCTCAGGCTGGAGCTTGGGGATGTTTACATGCAGCAGTCCTAGTGGCTAAGATAGCTCAGTAAGTATCTTACTCATATATGCATTTCTATCGTATTTTAAACAAATTGCTCATCCAAGATATGAGGCAACTTCAAATTAATTAAAAACCAATAATGAGTTGTTATAAAAAGGACTCATCAAAAGCAGAGGAATTTTTCCTTTCAGGGAGAAGTTTCCTTCTTTGGAGAATATTGTTTTTTCACTTTTCTTGATTGCTCATCTTTGATCATAAATGCAGCTGTATGGTATATGGAGAGATCATTAAAAGAAAACAAAATGGTAAAAAGTCATAACTGGGAGGATTTTACAGTCATATTGATTTTCAATCAAAATATCACATTTCCCAAGTTATTGCACATATTAAATGTTAATGTACCTTGTGGTCAGATTTACTGCCTAAAGTACTAGTTTTCTGGTGAATTGGAACTAAATGAAATTTGAATTACTGTATAAAAATCTACCATCAATAAATATTTCCATCCAGTACTCTTTGGCTGCTGGATGGAAACACTGTGAATGTTATTCTAAGCTGTTCCTCAATGTATTGTACAAAATATAAGTCTAGAAGTACCCAAGGCAGCATTAAATGACCTTTGAAACACTATAACCATGAAAGGGCAGAGCTTCATCCAAGTAAATTGCCTTACCTGTGAAGCAGGTCATATTAATAGCACTGTAAAATATCTGTAAGCCAAGGTAGCTTTGCAAGTGCTAGCATGGGTATTTCAGGATGAAGGGGCATTGTCACACTTAGAATTAGCATCCAAAAGGAAAAGGAGTGAGCTTAACTTGATTATAAATGACAGCTCTTCTAATTCTGAGCTGTAGTTCAGTCTTGGGTCCAAGGCGAGACCAAACCCCTAGCTGCTTTTACAGGTGTTTGTGGCACCTATTTGCTGCTGGATTCTATCCCTTTGCTGCTAATATGTCCATTCGAAATCCTGCCAGGATTTGGAGGGAGCTGTCCACCTGGCTTCTTCCTCAGGTGGTTCTTTTGTGTTTAGACCTGACTTGGACTGTTAAACATCTTTCTCTTGAGTTACCCTTTCTACAGCAACTTAGTCACAGGCTATAAAATGCAGATTAAAGGATTCTAATACTGAAGTAAAGATTTCTAGGATTGTTGATCATAGGACCACCCTGCTACCAGGATGGTTTAAGGCTTTGATGAGGTACTATGTGGGAATCATTAAATTTAGCTGGACACCTGTCATGTTAAAGTCCATGTGCTAATTATCTTAGGCTTCCTTTCCAGAAAGAAGTACACTTAAAGTGTGAGTTGCTTAATCTGCTTTATCTTTTTTAGTTTTGTATGAGATGGAGTCTGCACTTCAATTGCCCGTGTCTCTCCTTTAAGTTTGAAGATTATCTAGACAATTCCCTTTGTCTAGGTATGTCTTCGGTCAGTCAAATGTTTCTTTGTATGGCGTGGCTGAGCAGCTATTTAAAAACAGGGAGTTGTTTTCCAGTAGGAAAAACATCTAGATTGTGCTAGTATTATTATCACATTAGACCAAAAAACCAAGGATTTCAATAATTTATATTGATGGGTTCATTCATATTTCTTATTATTTGTTGTGCTTTAGGTATATAACAATATCACAGATGAAATTGAGAACAAAATACTGCTATTTTTCTGCTATACTTTTTAAGGTAAGAATGCAAGTTCAGTTCAAATTCATGAAGTTAACAAATTGCTTCTAAAATGACTCTCTGTTAAAATAATTCTCTTTTTGTTTTTGATGTACAGGAAAAATGGAGATCAGAGGGAGTTGACAATTTATGCATATTAGATACAATGTTTTTATTCTTTGTTTTTTTTAACATTATTTCTGTATTATAGCCTAAAAATTATCACTTCAATGGGAGGCTAGAGTGTCTCAGAGAAAAATACTGAAAAGGGAACATGACTAAAACATTTGATAGTCAAATATATTTTTCTTCTCTTGAAGTATTCTGCTCAGGAAGAACTGGATGGCATCCATAACAGCAGAGCACTCTCTTTTAGATCTAGAGTTTTCACAGATTGTCTTAAATTTTCAACCAAGAGCACAGGCTCTTTAGAAAAAAAGAAATTTTTGAATCCTCTTTAACACTGAAAAATATTAGTTTGTAATACTAAAATTTCAGCTCTATAATAAGTTTGATCTAAAACCAGAGGATATAAAAAATGGCCCAGTTTCACTCAAAAAAAAATCATTAGAATTAAGTTTGCAGACTTTCAGAAAAAAGATCTATAGAAAAAAAAAAATCAGTTCATTTTTAAAAGGTAGTTAAGATGCCAGTAGCAGAAGTAGTGCAGGAAAAAGAAATGCAAGTATTCTGCCAGTTATATTCTACTGGGATCAATGATTAATCATCCCAGTGCAGCTTCAGGAAGTTATCTGGCTTCTTCCAAAACCAACCAATGACACTGTCTGATATCTTGTGTCATGATTGTGACTGTGAGACATGTCCTAGGCCACATTGGAAAGCTTGTTAAGTTCACCAAAGGGAGAACAAGTTGAAGAAACAAAGGTAAAGGAGAATTTTGACTTGCTTCTAGCACTGTAATTGCTGAACAGTTACAAAGCAGAACAATGGCGATTCCTCCTTTCGACAGAAATGGTAGCAAGCATTTGTTCCAGTTGTGTAACAGTAGAAATAATTGTGACTTGACTGAAGTGGGTCTGATACTAATTGGGATAGAAGAAGCTTGCAGGGTGATTGTCCTGAAAAATATAATCAATTACTGTCACTGTACTGCAAGAAGTTCAAGCCATAATTTGTTCCTTGAATTGGAAAGCTTTTATAACCTTGTTTAAATTCCACCTCTGGTGTAGGCTTTAGGCTTGTTAATATCTCACATCTGAGTGTTGTCTTAGAAAAGACAGGTGTCTGCTAGGGAGGGCAGGACCTCCCTTTGGAATGGAGAATTCAAACCCCCACCCGCTGAATTATTAAAACTTTGATATTAAGTTGGCTCTCAGGCAAAGATATGGGGATAGGAATAACAGCTCTTTACTAGTATGTGTAAAAAGGCAAACAAACAACAACTACAGCATTAATGATAAACAAAACCAGGAACCTCGAGGGGGCTTTTGTTTCACAAAGCCCGGGGCAGTCTGGTCTCGGTGCAGGGCTCCCTTGGTGCTTCAGCACCAAGCTGGAACGGTGGAAAATCCCGGGCCGGTGGGTGGGATGTACCAAAGCTCCACGGTGGTAGCTGGAATGGCAGGGATGCCCTGGCAGGGCCGGGCAGTGCAGGGACACAGCATATCCAAAGCGGTGCCGAAGAAAAGCCACGGCGGTGGGACGGGGCCAGCCCAGCTCCAGCAGGGCAGGAGGAGGTGAGCTCAGAGTTCCTGGGCACACGAGGAGATGATGGGAGATTTCCTCAGGAATGGACACGGTGATGGCAGTGAAAAAAAACTCTTCCCACAGCAAGAGCGGCCTGGCCGTCCTCTCTCCAATGCTGAGAGGAAGATCGAAGCTGTCCCCAAGCCTGCCCTTTAACTGCCCAAAACCTCTCAGTATCTCGTTTTTCCCTTGGAGAGAAAGACTCTCAGAGACCACAAAAGGGTGTAGCCTGGTGTTACACTTTTGTAGCCGTTTGTATTGTTTTGGTCAAGCACCCATAAGTGCCCAGTAATTAGTCTCCTAGCAACTTTGTGGGAAAAAATTCTATAGGAAAAAACCCCAAATCTAACCCCCAACAAGTGTAAATGCAAATTTCTCTAGCATATCATTGCTAATTACACCAAGATAAACACAATTGGGATGGAATATCCAACATTAGATACAATGTTAGCATTCTTCCTTTTTTAAGAGAGAAAATTTAAATTATTTCCTTGAATTTCATATTAGTGTTTAGTTAAATGACTTAAGCTGTGCTAGCTGACCTTAGTTAAAGGTGGAACTAGAGTGAAACAAGCTTTTAACTGCCTTTAGAGTCAGCAACTCTCCCAGAAATTATTAAATTTAATATTAGTTTTTAGTTACATGACTTATGCTGCACTAGCTGATAAGCTGCACTACCTGACGTAGTGAAAGCTGGAACTAGGGCAGAACTAGCTTTTAACTGGCCTTAAAGTCAGCAACTCTCCCAGAAATGATGGGAGACATACTGTCTTTAGACTATTTACTGTTTATTTCTCCATCACCTTCACATATAAAAGATTTTCTCTAAAAATCTTTTTCAATATTGTGTCTGGATACAGCTGAATAATTAAGGCATTGATGGAGTTGTGTTCATGAAGTAATTTATGAGTTGGAGTTTATAGTGTCTCACTAATACCTGTACACCTTCTCACAAGTAATTAATTGATATTCTTTTCAGGCCCTGTTTAGAGCTTCTCTTCCACATCCAACATCTGACTATGACTTTGCACAATATGAAACCGATGTTCTTATTCCTGGTATTGACCTGTTCTCTGATCGCTACAGAGCTGATATCTCTACTGTAGTTGCAAGTCTGAATTTCATTATGTTTGAACTACATTGTGCGAACCAAAATTTAATGGTAAGTATTATTTTTATGCTCTGGAAATGATTTTTAAGACACCTAATCTTACTTTTTTGTGTGGGTGTACTTATGGGATACCTCGGAACCTCTAGCAAAATACCCCTACAACTAGGTTCTGTGGCACTTAAAACAAGGTATGGCTTGCTTCATACAAGTTTTAGAAACCACAGGAAAATCTTTTATTCTGGAAGATGACAACACCTGGTTCATTTAGCTTAGGCATTTTAAAGGAATTTTTCTATTACATACTACTTAAAATACACTGTACAAAAAATACTTTAAATACAGTATGTCCAGAATATTTTCAATACTTTAACTTCCAGTAGATAAAAGTCCCTTCTGCCTTTCTCCTTTTCATGTTCTCTTATTCCTCTGTATGAAGTGTTTTTATAACTTCTCTCCTATGCTGGTCATATTCCTATTTTCTCCATTTTATGTCTATTTCCACTTTAATCCAGCTTCCTTCAAAGGTGCAGTGCTGTACATTAGAATAAATATATTGAATTGATTATTAGTACTGAAAAAGAGGCAATACTCTCTCTTTCCTAGTTTGGTCCTCTATGCATTAACAGTTTCCTGTCAGATGATTGTCTTATGCCTCTGTGAATCAAGCATGACAGAAAACTTTCCATCTGAAAAAGCAGATAGATTTTTCCTGCTTTAATGAGTTGAATCCACTTATGACAAGGTCCTGCAAGTGGCAGAGCCAGTGCCAGGGAGGGGAACAGATCCCTGCTGGCAGCGGGGAGTAACAAAGGTTAGGAGATAGAGATGGAAGAGGAGTTAGACAGGAGGAGGCAGAATGATGTTACACCTTTTTTGTCGGAAAGCCATTTGTTGGATTGATTTCTTTTGGAACTTCAGGCGAACTCCCATTGTTGCTTCTTCCCATCCTGCGTTACTGGAGTTCACTTCATTATTTGGCTTTGTGTAACTGTCCTTGCCATGGGAGATCCAGTAAAATCAAGGAGCATACAATTACCTGGGGGCAGAGGCACTTAATTTGACTGCTTGCTTCACAAGGCCATGCACATTTTTGATTCTTTCTGCGCTTTTGCCAGTGGAATATAGATCCGGGTCATGGATCATGGTCAAAGCAATTGCAGTTTTAGCTGAATGAGAGCTTCATTTACCCTGACTGCTTATTGTGTGAAAATGTTTAGGATGGTGGGCGCTAAGTTGATTTGACACTTAAATCAAAATACATCAAGATTCAAGTTTTATTAAAAACAAAACTTCAAAGACTAATTTTGTTTAACTACTTCAAATATCGGTAGGAAACTGTATGGGTACAATTAAAACATCTGCCTGAAGCATTTGTAATCCAAATTCAGAAGTATTAAGCTACATTAGGAAAACTGAATTTGACAAAAAATCTAACAATGCTATTAGCATTTTCTAAGCTTGGGGACATTTTAAAGTGAAGAAAAATGTAAAAGCTGAACAGTAATTAAATTTTGGAAGTTCTTTCATTTTCAATAAACACATAAATCTGTTAGGAAAGAATCTGCTTTTTCTGAAATATTGTATAACGACAGATCATAGAATCATAGAATGTTTAGTGTTGGAAGGGCCATTTAAAGATCATGTAGTCCCAACCTCCCATGCTAAAGGCAAGGACGACTCCCACTAGACTAGGCTGCCCGACACCCCATCCAACCTGGCCTTGAACACTTGCATGGTTGGGGCATCCCACAAGCTTACTGGGTAACCTGCTCCAGTGTCTCACCACCCTCATAGTAAAGAAATTCCTCCTAATATCTAACGTAAATTTTACCTCTTTCACTTTGTACCCATTACTCTTGGTCCTATCACTACAGTTTCTGATGAAGTGTCCCTCTACAGCTTCCCTGTAGGCCCCCTTCAGATACTGGAAGGATATACTGTGTCTCTATACTTTAATAGATCTCAGTTTTAAATTTTTTTTTGTTCGTTGTCCCTACAAAAAAAAAAATCAATTTAAAATTAATGTAAATCAATTGGTCAATAAATCTCATCACCATCCACTTTATTGTACAACTGGCATAATTTCACTTAGACCATTGCAGCACTTCATTGTGTTTATTTTAAAAAGCTTACAGAATTCTATTCTTCTGTTGGTTATATTGAAAAAAATATGGCATCAAAATGCAGACAGTTTTAGAAAAACCTTATATCAACTTATTTCTGGTAGGTTTACTCAGTAATGGTGTAGAAAAATACCCCACTTTGAACACAGAGAATAATTTGAACAAACTTCACTTCCTACATTGCGAATCACACGTAAGGTAGTATCAATGGTTAGCTTTAGCAAGCTGAAGAACTTTTTAACACATTAATCTTTCAGAAAGTATAAGAGAAGTAGTGATGGTGTGTGATGGTCAAAGCAGTAATCTTATATTATCTATATACTTTTAATATGTAATTGCAATGCATATTTCCATAATTGTATGATTTTTATAGTTGCATAACCTACTATTTTGCAACAGATTTTACCTCTGTTCACATTATACCAATATATTGTATCTGAGATTTGTAAGGACCCGGCTAAATGTGTTGAAGGAAGAATCCTTAAGGTAATCAAATAAACTTTCTCTTTCTCAAAACCAATTGTACTTCAATTAAGCTTTTCAATTCTTTGTTAAATGTAGTCAATTTAATATTCATATATTTCTGAACAGTAATGCTTTAAAGTTCAGCTGTTGCTTCATTTTTTTAGCACAGCAGATGGTAGAGGTACTTTCTAAATGCAATTATTATTTATATTCTTAATTTTAGTAGCATGCAGAGTTATTTACACAGCTTTACTGTAATTTCCTACATGGGCTGTTGAGTGCTTCCATAAATTCTTTCTACTCTCTATTTAATGAAAAGGAGGTTTTCCTTCTTTGATCCAGACTTCTCACTTGGTATTTTTTATCTTGTTCCACTTTTCTTTTAAATGTTTTCTTAAGCGCAAAACTTGAATGACTATTTTTTTCTCCAAATGTTAACTTCTGGATTTGTTCTTACTGTCATGGTAGAACAAGGTTCCATGAAACCTTGGAACAGATTTTTGTCTTTTCACTAATGTTCACCTTTTGTTGTTGTTGTTGTTTAAATAGTTTATGAGTTTTGTTTTTTTTTTTTTAAAGGCATCTAACTATCAAGAGTTATTAAGAGTATTAAGAGTCAAAATGATACTGGCTTTAGATATTTTTAGGAAATGCTGATATGGGTTAGGTAGAGTAGCTGAGTACTATGAGACTAAGATAAGTAAAATATATGAAACATATTTTGATAAGGGGCTGATCTTAGACAGGCAGTCAAAACTCTTACTAGATGAAGCAAGTTCTTTCCCTTTAGCAGGAACAAGTTTTTAAAGAATTTGTTTTCAAAAGAGAAAGACGCATCTTTGAAATTATTCACTTTAATATGTAAAAGATTTCTTTCCATTGAAGATCACCCTCCATCAATGTACTATTCTGGTAGCCAATCTATTAGAAAATTACCTTTAAATACATTTTATTTTGAGCAAAAAGAATAATGAATGACATTCAGATCAAAGGCTTTATTATTTTTTCATAGATTAAAGTACTTACAGATATAGGATTTTTCATGGAGGCCTTCCATGAACTTTCTTTACTTATTTTGGGAGAAAGAATTCCATGGAAAATACCAGCAGGATACAGATCTACTGAACAAATGCAGGTAAACACCAGAGAAGTATGACATCAAACTGTAACAATCCATTTTCTTAATGAAACTGCACATACTCCATATCTGCAAGTTGTTAACACATTCCTAAGAAATTCCTAGATTTCTTTCAACAGATGAATCAAATAGTAGGCTTTGAATGACATTAAAATCTCTCACTAAACTGCAGGAACAAATCAATTTCAAAACGTTTTATACACTGAGTACTGCAGATAGTACTGTAGAAAAAACAATGTGTGATTTCATATGCAGGCATGAAAAGTATGGGTGAGCTGACATGGGGTCTTGGACCCTGGGGAGGGCGGGGGCAGCCTCAGGAGATGCTGGGCCATAAGAGGTATTGCTGCCCGCAGAACCTTGGCATTCACATCATCCCAGGTCAGTTTGATTCTCCCTCTATCTGGTCACTAATGTGCTGCAAGGGTTGGAAGCTGCTAACAATTGACCTAGACTTTTGTCTTGCCTGTGAGCATACCTGCGCAGGCAGATCAGGTAAGCCTCCCCCATAACCATCCTTTCCTTGTTTCCCAAGCACATACCAAAATAACCTAATGATTTAATCCTGGATGAATTTAATCAAGGTCTCCCTTATCTGAGTAGTGCTATTGGGTAGGTGACATGACAGAAGACTTCTGGACAGAGCACCAGGTGAAATTCAGCATGAACAGCCGGAAAAATTTCATCACCAAAAGCATTGTCAAGCACTGGACAAACTTCATGTTTGCTTCCTTTACCCTGTGTTGCAGACAGTGAAGCAGAGCAAATTGAGTTTAATGAGCTGATTTGAAGAGAAATTTCCCTCCTCCCATGTCTGTTAACTCATGGTTTTGTACTCATATTGTAACACATTACTTTCTTTTTGTTTTGTCCATTTTACAGGCCTTACAGAAATTTGATTCCTCAAAATCTCTCATGACTGCTACAAATTTGCAGGTAAAAAAACCTTGAAAGAGGTAAATGTTTTATGCTATACATAAATATTTTTCTCTGTCTTAAGGTAGGAATTATCCATGTCAGAAAATATCCGTGTTATTATTAAAAAGTCCAGTAAATAGAAGACTTATTCTTGTCAATGGATTACAATTTCCTAAACTTTAAATTTTATGGCCGACCTCTCAAGGGAAGGGCAACTGACGTGACTGGGGTAAACCCCTGGCTAGCCCCTTGCCCCGGCCAGCGCCACGGGTGGCCACCCCTTGACCACTGCAGGACTTGGGTGGTGGTTTGGAGAGGGCTGCTCCTGTTCCCCACCGCTCTCGGTGCATTGGTGCCAAGGACCAGGATAAAAGAGCAGGGAAGAGCCTTCCGTATGATTCTCAAGGGGCTTTATACCTCAAGGAAGTCAGGGACAGAAGACCAACAACAAGGACTGTGTCCGGACTTTTAAATGGGAGAGGTACAAGGGAAGGGTAAAATACAGCAACCAACCAGGGATAAACCAAGGAGGAGCTTGAGGAGTGGATTACAAAACTGGGACCAATGGGAGAATACAGGGAGAGGGTACAGTCTGCACAGACCAATGTGGCACCAAATAACATGGAATTTGCTATAACAGGGCGAAGGAGTAAGCATTGACTGACGACCAAATAGGTGGGTTAACAAGTGAGGGACTGATTCAGGGGAAGATTGACATAGGATGTTCTGGAAAGAAGGGCAGAATTAAGGGGGTAACTGACAGCTGGGAAAAGGAGGTGACTACTCCGGGGGAAATCATTAATTTAAGAGAGAAATAGGAGCCAACCATTGAAGAAGCTAATGAGGGCAGAAAATATGCGCTGCCACAGGCAACTACCATTTTCACAATTTTTCAGATGGGAGATCTAATATGTGCAAATCTGTGGCTTTTCTGTGCAAAACACACTAACGGAATTGTTCAGGCTTTGTTGTGATATGGAAGGTCAGGTGTTTATCCTGATAAAATATTGAGAGAGTATCAGGTTTTTAATGTTATAATTTCTATCAATCAGAGTTGTCTTCATAGATTTGTCCTAATTCAGATGGGGGCTGAAGTCCATTTCTGAGGGGAAAAAAATTAAAATGATGAATCTATAAATCAGTGTCTAAACACTAATTTTCTCATTTTCTTTAAAATCACCTATTCATCAATAACTTATTTTGTGTTTTTCAGTTTTAATAATTTAATTTTATTAACCTTCTCACAAATTCATTGAGCTGGGAGGGGTAAATGTTAGCAGAATGTGAAAAAATTGTACCATTAAAACAAATAGGTAAATTAAAATTCCTACATTTTTCCCTCCACTTTTCTTTCTTGTTTACAGGAGAGCAAAGCTTCTCCTGCAACTGTTGGTATTACAGGATAGAAATGAGAAGTGTATCTTGACAACTCTTGATCTCACTAGATTCTGGTTTATTTAGAAGTTGTGCATTATCTTGAGCTTTTAACACTCCACAGTGTATGTAGTGCTGTTGCTGGTCTCATGATCTTGCAAATCTATGTAGACTTTCAACTTCTAAACTTATTAATCTAAAATAAAACTATTAAACTAATGATAAAACACGGATGCTGTAATGAATAACAAAAACAGTCTATGAAATAGGCTAGAATGATGTGATACAAGAATTTTTTTTCCTTTCCTAACAAGAGACTTGTCTGAGCTGGGATTTTTGAACTACACCTACAATACAGAAAACTAGAACTTGCAGTGATAATAGCTATAACTTCATAGATGCAGCTTCTGCTGTAAAACCAATCTGTTGAGGCTGTAGCAAGTGCTACTAAGGGGTGAAGTTTGGAAAAACAAAAAGAACAACTCATTCATAATAAATAAGAATATTAGTAATATTATGCATGTTAATTGTTGATTTATATCATTATTAATAGAAGCAGAATATGTCTTGAACAAGAAAAATGTAAAATGTGTCATTCAAATAATCCCATTTGTTAACCTTCTTGTAGGTGCTGGAAGATACGCTTAATTGGAGTCTGTCTTTAACAGTAGTGCCACTGTGCAGCCAACAAATTATGAATAAATTAACTTTAGCCAAAATGCATCTCATCATTTGTCTTTCTGCCACAATAAATAATGTACCTGAAAAAGTTGAAAAAAATGTATATTCTGTTGACAACAACAGCTTGCCAGAGCCAAACAAAACTACAGCATCAAATATAAAAGGTAATTATAAGGATAGTGGAAAAGTTTATTTATATTGTTTCAAGCATGTTTTTTTCACTTTAAACTGCATATGAATTAATATGTCATATTATGAACAACAGTCATTTTAAATATTGCTGAAAAAAATCAGTCATTGTTGAAATAAGCATTAAGACTTGTTAAGGTTCTTTTATTATTCTTCTATTATTATTCGACTATCCTCCTAGTATTATTATTATGACTATTATTATTATTAATTTTTATTGTTGTTGTTCCATTATTATTTCTTTTGATGTTGAAAGTCACAGTTGTAAGTAGAGAGAAAAGGGCCATGTTCTTCCAATTACTGAGAAAACTTTGGTTCTGCATCTGTTATCTGAAATTTTATCTGCAATGTGTTTGACAGTTGATGCTGTTCAGAATTCAAGACAACAGAAACAAAGAGACAGAATGGTGCATCTTGTTGACTGTAAAGATGAATTAAATATGGCCATGCTGAAGGTAATTTTGATTTTTAGGAGAAAAGGATTAAAAAAATGCATATTGATCCAAAAACATTGCTAATGACCCCAATGCAACAGAAATTATGATAAGAGGATGGTATCAAAAAGGAGATTAAAAATTTCAGTTTCTAATTTGACTGTAGTCTTGCTAGCTGTGCATGAAGTGTTCATTATTTGGTGCAATCATTTTTCATGTTTGGTACATCATTTTTCAAATGACGGGAAATATTTCCACAATCAGATCTCAGTATGGCTATTTCAGCATAAAGGGTAAAGACTGAATGTGATTTCAAGATAAAATCATCTCCTTTCAGAGGATGCCATCTGCAGAACATATCAGAGACTCTTTGATGGGGCAATATGGTATACAAATAAAAAAACATTCTCTACCATGCTCATATGTGAAATATTTCAAAATTTTCTTGTTGCTCTTTCTGGTACTTTATTGTGAAGAAAACATATCACAGCTTATTAGCTTCTTTGTTTGAAGGGAGGGTGTTTAGTTGAATTTTGTTTTGTTTAATTGTAAATTTCACATCCCAAGAAGACCAAAATTAAGGGCTGATATATTCTTCATTCAGAGGGGTCTTCCACTTTGGAAGTATCTACTTTTGGCCATCGTTACAAGCAAAGTGATGCAAAAAGTACATCTGGAGAAGGAAGGATGATTTTGTATAGTAATTGGTATAGGTCATACACTAGAAACTTGAAAGTTTTAGTATAACTTGAAAATAGCAACTTGCAAATAGCTAAAATAGAAATGTTCATTTTAATTGAATAGGGCTCATTTAAGAGGCATAATATATTTCTTACTCTTGATTTTTCTTTAGCTATTCTATTCTTTTGGAGGGGTTTTTATGGTTTGGGTTTTTTAGTGATTTTTTTTTTTTGTAGAACTCTGAATTTTGATCAAAATATTGGATGATACAAACCTTTAAATTAATTTTTAATTCTGCTGAAATCTCCACAAGTGAGATTTAATTTAAAATTAACTTCTTTTTGGATGTGTTTTTCACAGCTTCCTACAGATTTTTTGATGAGAAGGACTGTAAATTATAGTTGAACTTTCAGGATACATACTGCATACAAGGATGTCGAAATATAGCTAATAAAGAATGTAATACTTCTTTTGACATCTGTAATGTTGTTTTTATTATTGTATTTATTATTTAAAATTAACAAGCACAGTGAGAAGTGTAGTATGAAATTATCAAATATAGCTATTAGATAAAGAATGGGAAATTAGTGAGTAACATTGCTAAGCCTTAAAATATGTAGTTATGCATGCATGACAATAGTACAGGCACAGTTAAGATGCTGCTGATTTGAACACAATGATTCTAAATACCTGAGAAAAGCAGAATTACCCACTCCCATTTATAGAAAAGGCATATTGCACTTAAGTTGGTTTATATTAAGATGCAGTGGTAGCAGGCTATAAAGAAAAAGATATTTCTAAAAAAAAATGTTTATTTCTTTTCTTTTTGAAATCATACAACCCTGTGTTCTTTTCTAGGGGATTTTATTAACAGAAGCTGAAGAAAGTCTTAGCTATCTTGTACAGGACATACAGGAAAAATGCGATGGGGACATATCTTGGTATTCTGTGGAAGACTTAGAGACTCTTATTGAGGCTAAACTTGAACTTGCTTCTATTTCTCAGCAAAGGCATCAAGGAGCTCTCAGGTAAGTAATGAACAACCTTATCTTGCACAGCCTTGACCACCAGTGATTAAAAAAATAAATTCTTTATTACTACATCAGTACTCTAAATCTTAGTAATCTGTAACAACTCCATTAGTATATTTACAAATGTAAGATACACAGGCATTTAATTTTTTTTATTATTGCTTTATTTTGCTTTTTAAAAGATGGTCAGTTATAGGGCCAAAGATTCAGCTGGCCCAGAGAATCAGTTAAGATTTCTCTGTGAGATGTTTTTGTGATAAAATGTTGTATAAAAACAAAGAAAAATTTGCAATCTTCATGGTTTTGGTTAAAGTCTGGATATGTTAGATCATGTGTGTTCTTATAATTTTAAAGTGTACAACAGAGCACTAATGTTATCTCTGAACTACTGAATTCTACTTTGTGCTAGAATACCCGATGTTTCTGTCCTAAAGAACATTTCTTCTCGGTGTGCTTATTGGTTTCAAATTAAAATGTCAAAAATTTATTTTTTAAATTACAGCGGTTAAAAAGCATCGAAGTAAACATTAACATATTAGAATAGATTTTAGCAGCATTAATTATATTGTTAGTGATAGTGTCTAAAATACTGTAGTATTATCTCCATGGCTGAGTTATCGCTATGTATCTATCTGCCAGATATTTTCACCAAACTAATATTCTCAAATTCTGTGATTTTTTTTTTTTGTGATTATGATTTCTTTTGGAGAATTTAATGAAGTTACGATTTTAATGTTCTTTGAATATACTGGACATACAGAAATATTTTAACTCTTTGTAGGTGTTAAATTCCAAACACTGTTTTGGTCTTTTACCTGGGAAGATTCGTCTGCTTAGCATACCTGCAATTTTACATTAAATTGTGTAAGAAGGATGTTTAACAATGCATCATTTTATCAGTGTGAAGCTCTTTTTATCTAATATTTTGTTAGAGGGAAAAATCTTTGAGTGTACAAATTGCTAACTACAGATGGAGCATACTCAGGTGCAGCACCATCACCTGCCAGACTAGATTGAGATTTGGTTCAATGTAATCAGTATTTGTAATGTTAGGTCTAATCTAACTAAACACACCAGAATTGCTACAATAAATCTTGTATCACAGTAAGCACACAAAAAAAAAAAAAGAAAAAATGGACCCTTTCCTTATTGCTGAAATAGTGGTGAAGACTGCTGGTGAAGTGGCAGGTGGCTCATCAGGCCAATAGATAAATCAGTCTCGGTGCAATTTTTTACCCAATTAAAAAAAAAAAAAGGTTTATTCTATGACAAAACAAGCCACCTTCCTTCTCTCAGCTCTCTTAGCTAAATAAAAACTCTCTAAATCAATACCTCTTAAATAGCACAATTTCTTTTGCATTGTTATGATATAGCAATAAAAATAATTAACATGGGTGGGAGCTTCACAGTGCTGTTTTGACTACTGAACTGAAAACAGTAACAGTCTGCAGTGTGATCGTTCCCCCAGGTTTTGGCTATGTTATTTTAAAAGAAAGCAGTTTCCCAAAAATTCAGATATTAGGACTGTAATCATTTAGCAATAATATCATTAGTGAAAATGCAAAGTAAGAACTTGTAGGTTATTTGTGGACATTTCTCATCATGAAATAAAAATCTATGTCAGTGCTTTTTGAGTTAGATTAATTTACTATAACTTGTTAAGGAGAAATCCACCAGTCACTGACAGTCACTTCATCATGCTTTTGAGTGTCCTGAATTTTATGAAGTCTCTATACTAGTAACCAAGGAGTAGTATGAGCACTTTTGAAATATTGTATGTGTAATTTTAGCTTGATACTAGGCTTGGTAGAATCTGCATTAGTAGAGTTCTGTCTCTGACATTCTCGCCTTGCTGAACTGGTTCCAGTATATGCAAGACATTTCAATGCAGGACCCTTCATTTTGCCATGCAGTTTATATCCTAGAGACTAGTTTCTCTGTTGGTTTATAACTTGTCTCAGATTGAAGAAACTTTTTTAGAATATTGAAGATTTCAGTGGATATCAAGCATTTTACAGACAACTTTTTGTGACTCTCAGATTTTTGATGGGTGTTTGTTTAGTGGGTCTTACATATTGATAGTGGTCAGTAGCAGGGAAAAAACCCCATCAAAACAAAGTAAGAGTTTGGGGTTTTTAACTTATTTTGCAGTTTTATTGCACTGCTATGGAGACTGCTGATGTGTCTGCCTCAGATACAAATGAAACATTTCTTCAGACAGCTGAATGTTTCCTGCCTGCCAGCCTAGAAATCAAACTTTGCATGATATTACAGAGATTCATCTTTTTTTTTTTCCTTTGGCAAAATGACCTAGTGGTGAAATTGTTACAGTCGGCTGTACTTTCCTATTTTGATCATCTTGTCACTTTCTGGTTCAGCTGATAAAAGGATGTGTATTTTGTCAAGGGAAATATATAGACACATCACTCTTGTTGACAGCAGAAGAGGGTCACAAAAATTTCATCAAGGGAAGCTTCTGCATTAAAAGCTGCTGTCTTGCAAAAAAATGTATGCTTCAGAATGAGTTTATGTGTAGGACTAATCCCATTGATCTCAAGGAGAATACTTGGTGTCTGTCCTATAAATGTGAGCTTTTTAATTACCCAAATGTGTGCTTGCCTGTTTCTGTGAATAAATTGTTACCTAAAACAAGGCATATATGAATCTTTGGGCTTGTGGTCTATATTTTACTTAAGAAATCTATGTGTAACCATGTAGGAAAAAATAGCCTCATTTTCAATATTGCTAAATGCTGACAAGAGCAGTTAAGTTGAGAGAGTGGTGCTGAGGAATTTAGGTTAATATTTGTTAATAGCCTGGATATACTCTTAGGTGCTGTACCGTCTCCAAGGTATTTGAGATGTGAACCATAGCATCTTAAGCAATGTTTTTAGAAAAGTCAGATTTTGCTGTAATTTTAACTTTGATGCCTGGTTTCAGGGCAGAACTCTTAAAAAAGAAAAGCAGTTGGGGATTGCATTATCCTTATATCTGTTTGCTTTTATAAGTAAATTCTGTTTCACCTTCTCTGTTGTTAGAGAAACTTATCATCAAATTCAACACTGATTTATTCTGTTTTCATTTTGTTGAATAAAACTGAGGTAAAAGAGATAATGAAGGAGATTCGTGAGGATTGAATTCTGAAAGGTAAAAGCCAAGATATTAACGGCTTTGGTTCTCATTGTTACATTGGGGTCTATTTGTGCTGAATTGGTGTAATCCATCCAGGTCCGCATCACAAAAACAGCAAAGAGGATAGAATTAGAAATGACAGGAAGACTTTTACTACTCTCTTATCTTAACAGGAGGTTATCCATTCTGTGGTTATACACATGTTGACAGAATTGTGTGTAATTTAGAAATAGTTCAGCTCTTCAGAATTCTTTGTGCAAGATCTTTGCCTTGCAACCATTAGTCTAGAACGTCTCAAAAGCAGTAAATTCACACAGACCCTGAATCTCTCTTGCATTAAAAGCTCTTTGTTCTGGCAGCATAAAAAAGACTTTCAGTTGTTAATAATTCTGTTCTATTTTTTTTTAAATGCTTTATAACAGCCAGTCTCTGTGTAAAGAGAGTCTATGTAAAAGACCAGCATAGATAAGAAATTTGGTTATACATTTTTAACAATTAACCTGCTGAAAAAATCTAAGGGGTGAGCTAGGCATATTCTCTGGTAGGTTAGAATTATTAGAAAAATGTTTCTGTGGGCAGAGAACATGTAGAATTGTAAAAAAAAAAATCCCAAACAAACAATCCCCAAAACCAAACTCAAAAATGTTTTAGAGAAGATGAAGGAAAGTAAAGATTTTCAGACATAGAGGAAAATGTGCAGTTGGGAGAAACCAATACAAAGAGACACTGATTCTGGCAATTCTCAGAATGTTTTGAGTAATATGTCCTCTGCTGTGGACAACAATTCCTGTTATGAAAACGGTATTCTGTTTATGATGGCTTTGCAGATGTCTTCATATCATTAAATAATTATATTGACAGTCTGCTGCTGTAGATACTCATTTTTGTACACGTAATGAAAATGGAACATTATTTGAGTGTATCTGAGTGCTTATGAAGACAGAAACC
>WBMY01005769.1:81071-111655 GCA_013397315.1 Donacobius atricapilla
TAGTTCATATTTTAAGATACCTGAAAATATTTTCAGATCTAAGCCCATTATTTTTTGACACATAGAGTTGAATGTTGCATCAGTCCTAATGGCGTCTGTATCTTTCAAAGGTGCTGGTCAGGGGGAACTTCAGAAAGGAATTTAGGATATGAGACAGGGAGTACGGTAGAGGCAATGTCATGTGATTTCCTACTGATGAGGTTTTGCCTCATCACCTTGATGGTGTTTACTAAGATCCTGTGAGTATTTGACCATGTGGATTTAGCGGAAGGATTAATGCATAGCCAAGAAAAGTTTTAAGGAGAAAAGTATTAACTTTAGTTGTGGATGATATAGAACTCTCTTAACATATGTTGAATTTTCAGTATTTTTACATCTTCTAATTTTTAAGAACTTATTCCTGAAGACAGAAATGCCATGGTTGGTCTTGATCTAGTGATTTGACTAGATCTAGAAGTTGGACTTGACAATCTTATAGGTCTTTGCCAGTCAAAATAATTCTATGATTCTGTGTGTAACTAGAAATTATAGTGGAGTTCTGTCAAAATGATTCTATATGTAACTGGAAATTATAATGGAGTTCTGTTTTGATTGCTCCAACAGAATATGATATATTTTCATTTATATGCTATTGATAGAATAATAGAACATCAGGGCTGGAAGAGAACTTGAGCTCATGAAGTCCCACCATCAATCCAGCATCACCACTGTGGCCCCTAAACCACTAAATTCTATCACCCAGATCCATATGTCTCTTAAACTCCTCTAGGCATGGTGACCACACCACCTCCCTGGGCAACCTATTCCAATGCCTGACCACCCTAACAATGAAATACAGGTTATGTCTTTTATTGTCAAAACTTTTTCTCTAATTGCTGTTTTGTCACTTTCATAATGCAGTGCCTACAAGTTCAGAAAATAGTCTGAGTGCAACCTTGTTTTACTGAAGCAAAAATTGTTAACTGATGATTTACATTCTCTGACATAGTAAAAAATGAAGTATCTATTTTAATAAAACCATAAAGTGGCAAATATAATCAGTATTTTTAAATAATATTGCTCTATACCACAGTGTTGCTTTGGCTTTCTCTGCAATTCGACTTCTCCAAGATGCAAAAGTTTTTAGCATGGACGTGGAACATTTTCAGGAAGAAAAAGATGAAAGGGAGTGTTTGGTATGTGTGGATATTTGTTTTAAACTTACCTCTCTTTGGATAAGAATCTTTCTTATATTATGTGTTGAGTCATTTTCATTATATTTGAACATAGCAGTCATTTGTGTTATGTTTTTACCATTAACCTGGGGAAAAATGATCTTAGATGTGCTTCGGATACCTGCTTGCTTAAGATGTGCTCAATGTGTCTGTAACCATCATTAAAATTTGTACGAGGTTAGGAATTACAGTTTTTATTTTTATTACTCTCAAAGGGTAGCACTGAAAATCTTCTTTTGTTTAAAAACCCCTAAACAAAAAAGAAGTGAAATAATAACTATCAGTTGAAAATCTTGTATTATTTAGTTAAGGTACTTTAGATTTTCTGGTTGAACACTGAATTGTTTTTCAAAGAGCCAGATGGACCATTTCACATCATTGCTGTGCTCCACATGAAGCAAGATTTCAGCTGACTTCTGTTGTCCAACACATAGGGATTCTCACCTCTGCTTTGGAAAGCGTGTTGGTCACACACCACAGAATCACTCTTGAGCACACAGTGAGTCAAACTGACTCATATGAACAGAGCAATTGAGCAGTGAGATTTTGTAACGTCTATTGAGACTGGACTTTCTTGCATGCAATGGAATTATTTTCTGTATGTGTTGCATATCAGGGGCTTCTGTCTCTCTACACTTGCTCCTGTCTTTTCTTAGGATGGTCCCATAGCCAGTAACTGAGCTATAGATATTTTTTTCCTCATTTGCATCAATGCAAGTCAGTCATGATGATTTTTTTGTATAAGTAAAATGCAGGTGGTGCATTGTCCAGTGATTGCTTGCTGAAACAAATAATAGAATTGGAATTGGAATGTAGAATTTTTGTAATAGAAAGACTTTTAAAATATATGAAGATAGCACAAGGAGTTGAGCTGAGAATTCAAACACTTGTAGTAATACATTACACTAATACTTGTTTCTGAACACCAGAAACACAAAAATCTAGAAATCAAAAACTAAAAATTTTTTTCTAGTCATTACTGAGGTACCAGAAATTGATATGATTCTGCTCTACCATTAGACTTTTATGGGCCTTAGAATTCTGTGTAATGTTTGTGTCTGAGTGGAATAAAATACAAACTCTTAGAATTATTCTTCATAACAAATATGATATATAGATATGTTTATGGAGTCTCATAAAAAGTGGTTTAATATTCAATGCTTAAATTATTTTTATATGTATTACAATTTAAATATTAAATGGCCTCCTGTTATTAAAAATATGTATCAACCCTTCAAATAAACTTCTGTTTAGAACGTTACTATAATTTATAATATATTTATATTAATTTAATTTATTTTAGACTGATGCTGCCCTGTTGCCTTGTTTGTAGTGAAGTATGTTATTCAGAAAGTAACATTTTTCTTGCTTTTGGGACTTATTAGGACTCCACCACTGAAGGTGTTGAACTCCCTCCCCGTGAAACAGCACAAGGGCATGTACATTTGTGGCTGAGGTGTCGAGCAATGTTAGTGACTGCACTCATGACACAGATATATGGTGTTGGTGAAGTGAAAGGTACTACACTTTCTTGCTTTAGATTTTAGGACTGTATTGGGCAACTGAGCCTATACAGACAGAATTATTAATTAATAGTTAAAAAAACCAAATACTAATTCTGGGACTGTATTATCACTGAACAATTATTTGTACTGAATTCGTCTGATACAATAAGGAAAATGTATTTATGAGCTCATTCTCTCCTAGAACATGAAAACAGAAAGTATTATATTAATTTTCATTTGTCATCTTTTGATAATTGTGTCTAAAAGTTTCAAATGTCGTAGTGTAATTAAGAAAGTATGGTTGTTTTAAGAAGCACTGTTGCTGAGTACTTCTGGTTTCAAAAGTCTCAAAATTATTTTCACTTTCTATATCTCCAATAAATGAAATATCCCTACATAGCTCCTAAAAATGTTCCAGGTTATTCTCTTAAAGATTTAAAAGAGATATTGCAAAATACATTTTTTGAAGTTTGGTTATAAATAAAAATGTTTTTCACTCCTTGGTTCTATGAACAACTCTGATGCTCAAAATCAGTCCAAGTCTGTAGCCAAACTCTTACTTAGTCAGTTCTGAGTAATTTCTCTGAAGGCTGTTACTATTTTGCAATTTTAACTAAAATCAAATTTTTGAATAAGTAGAACAGATCTAAAATACCTTAATATTTATGGTGGTGGTATGCATAAAAAGCATGCGCTTGGATGCACTTACAGCTAGTGCAGTCTAGAAACTAATTGATTTTTCTTTCTTTTAAAAGTAAATCTGACACCAAATTGATGAAATGGCACATGTGCAATGTGGAATTTAAAATGTCATATTTTCTGTAACTTTTTAGTGTAGAAATACTTAAGAATGGTAAAACACAATAAAGTATTTTCTATTTTATTTTTACTATTCATATATTCTCTTCTTTTAGGAAATGATGTGGTTGAGCGCAGAAGTGTGATAAAAGAAGTAATATTAGAGGCAGAAGCCTTTGGCGATATGGAGACTCAGGCTGCAATGTTGTTGCAAGCTGCTATTCTTGACCTGCAAGAAAATCATCCTGTGGCAGACATTAAACTTCTTTTGCAGGTTTGAACACAGAGGAAAATACTGTTTGCTTTTCTTTGATGCATTTTTTGCGCAGTCAGAACAGCTGATGGCAGCATTAAATATGCTTGAAATAGTGCCTGCAAATTAGATTTTTTTTTTCACTTTGCATGATTTGTCCTCATAAATAGACAGGAAGATAGTAACTACTTTGGTTTATGTTGTCTGTGTCCAAACAGAATGCCATCGGTTTACTCCAAGATGATACATTTATTTCCCTGCCAGCTTCTTTGACTCTTGTGAAAAGTATGCTTCTGCTGGCAGACATACTGCCACTGCAAATAGTAGAGGATTCAGAACATTGCTCTTCTGCAGTGGAACCGTTAAACTTGCTTGTTTTGGCACATGAGCTTACCATTAAAGCAGTGAGTACCTGACGGTGCATTTCCAAGTCCTTCCAACAGCCTTAATTATTTATCCTGGAAGCTATTTTATCAGTTACTTAAAAGGACTATTCCCAGTAACTGATCACTTCAGTTTTAACTACATTAGAATAGTGTAAAGAAGTAGTTTGTCTTACCAAACTCTTTATCCATGCTCATCATGCATGCTCACATGTGTAATCTTGTATTTTCACAGAATTTAAAAATATCGAATAGTTGCAAGATACACATTCAGATGGGAAAAAAGAAATAGGTAGTTCAGCTTTTAAAGAGCTGCAGAACACTCACTTTTCCCACTTGCAATAAGGGACATGTTCCTACTCAACACCTCAGGAAGAATGTAGATCTCAATAAATTCCTAACTCTTAAGCATCCAAGAACTTAGCTTTTTGTCTTTGAATAATTTGAATTAGGACAATCTATTTAAAGTAGCATGATATTTTAGGTTGATTAATTTTTACAATTGGTATGAAGAAATAATATCCATGTAAAAATTTAAATAAATAATGAAAAAATAAATCTAAAGACATGAACTTTGTGAGAGTACTAAACAATTTACCTATTCGGGATCCAAAAACAGAGAGGCATTTTTATCTGAATTTGATACAGATTATAAAAAAGTTTTTAAATCAAACTCTTTCTCATATTTTCTAAAACAGAAGTTTAATCCATTGAAATATTTATTTTCCTAAGTAATAAAGAGTCATATGAATCACTTCAGACTCAAACTTCCAACTGTGAGACTTGCTAGCCTTCAAGTGACTTGACATGTTACGGTGTCTCCCCGTTGTCTTATCTCCATGAATGAAAGGTTTGATGGCCCCTACCTGCTAATTTCTTTTTCTACTCTGGCCTTTGCTGGATGTCAGATTTCTTTGTAAAAATGACAGTTTCTTTCCAGAACTTTGGTTTCTTGTGAGATCTGTTTCCTAAAGTCTGATTTTAGGGAGTTTTCTTTTAAAAACCAAAGTCTAACATTATTAAATTCAATCAAGAGTTCATAAAATTGTTTGCATCATAAATCTCTTCTGCAAGACAAGTACACACTAAAGTAAAGTAGTTCAGGAATGTTGAATACTTTTCAAGTGCTCTTTTCAAGACACTTCAGTTTTGTGATACCTAACTTACTTTTTCAAACTGCTATTTAATTTGCTCTTTGTAACTTGATTTTACTGAGCTTACTCTCTTCATAGATTTTTGATTGTGGTGAACCCATTGAATGGCAAATAGAAGACAGTACATTGACTTGCCTGGTCTTACCCACTAAGAATGTCTACCTGCCACATATTAACTTGCTAGCTCAAGTAAAAATGAAAATTGGTAAGAAAAACACAACTCATTATTATTTTAAAGTTTCAGTTAATTTTCATTCATATTTTATGAATGCGTTGATCGGTGTAGCTTGGGCTTCTTTTAGTGGCCTAGGTAAAACTCAATGTCATCATACAGTAGTGAAACAGTATTATAGTTTTGTATTTATTTCCATCAATCACTTGAATTTTTGGGAATTGGATTGTAACAGTAAATATGTAGCAGCATTTCTTCTAAAAAATTAGCTTATTTTTGCATAAATTGGTTGTCTACTAAATAATTTACAAATAACTGTTTTGTTTTTTTTCTTTAGGACACATATTAGCTGGAAAAGTAGCTTCTACAGCTGCAAGAGATCATTTGCAATGGCTACATGCTCTCAGGCATTTAAAAGCAGCATTGAATCTTTGCAGAGCATCTGCAACAAAAAAATTAGATATGGAAGCTGAACTTCTTTTTCAGATAGGTAAATATACCCCTTCTTGTACATCCTGAGTGCCATTCTAGGCAATGTTATGCATGGTGTCTCTTGAAATGGAGACATTTTTCTGTAAAACTAGAATAAGTTTGGACATTTCTCACTGTCTAGATGCAGATCTCTCTCCTGTGTTTAGTACCACAACACAGGACTTCAGGATCCATTATTCTACAAATAATTTCAAAACTGGATTAGAACTACTTTCTTCTGTATGTTATGAGGGATCCAAGGGTGTGGCCAACAAGATTAAGGACATTATATTTTGCACCAGGAGGTGTTGGTTTGTGAGGATCCCAGCCAGAAAGACATTGAAGACTCTGTAATGTATCTCTTAGAATACCATTTTTTGGAGTTAACACTATGAAAGAAAAATTTGTTCATGTAAATAATCTCCTATTACTGCAGAGGTTGAGAACTCGAAGTTGTGCAGTATTGAACATGCTTCCAATCAGGGTGTAGCACAATATGCAAATCCTGTTTGTGAAAAGGTTGCCTCCTTTCGGTCTTTTAGCTAATCTTGAGAGAAAACAATGCTGTTCATCATTTCTATTGTTGAACAAAAAGCATGTTCACATAAGAACCTCTTGGTTCACTTTTACGAAAAAGGTACTGAGAAGATGCTGCCAACAGGCTCTTCTGTTACAACAAGCTGGCTGCGTTTATCCTGTGGGATGTGTCCAGCCCAACGTGGGCCTGAGGGCCACACTGTGCGTACAGCACAGCACAGAACAGGCCTGTGCCTGCTCATTAACTCCATATATACAATTCTCTGCTAGTTGGGATCAAGAAATGTTAGGGGTCATTATGATTCCCAAGTTCTGTTATTTTAGCTACTCTGTGAAGAGAGTTGTTATACAAGCATTGTGCATTACCTTTTAAACAAACTGGAAAAGATCTTGCTTACTGGGGGGAGAATAGATAATGTACTGTGTTGTTTAACTTTTCTGGAGGGAAAAACAGATTGAGTGGTCTTAGAGAAAAAAATTTGTTTTAGCATATTGAAAATCTACTTCTCTTTTTCTTTCTAAGGTCAGGTAGAACGTCAGATAACTGAAACAGGCAATAGCAACTCATCTCAAGCTGTTGAAACCCTGTTGGAAGCTATTAAGCTCAGCCAGCAACATGATCAAAAATATGAGTAAGAATCTAGCTATATAACTTTGAAAAGAATTTAAATCATACATGAATATAATTTTTAAACAATTTTTTGAGGTTTGGTCTGGAACTTCTATTATGGAGTATCTTCTATGTTTTAGAGAGTTTTATTTTAATAGAGAAGAGCAAGTGGATATTTATTTTTTATTTAAGACAAATGATAAGAACATTTAAAGGCATTTTTTAATACTACACATAAGTTACTGCTTTCTGTTCTATTTCCAAATTTGTACCCTATCTGTCAACACTGGGAACAGAGCTATCAATTAAACAGGTGGTTTATTCATATTTCAAAAGATGAGCTGTGGTCTGCCCCCTTCCAGATAACAGAAATTCAGCTTGAAAAGGTTATCCGCCAGAAATATTTAGAAGAGCACAGGCAGAAGGAGTGTAGGAAATGTGTTTGTAACAGATATCAGGACACTGACTTTAGCATTAGTTATCAGCCTAGAAGGTGCCTGATGAGCTGAGCCAAGACAGCCAATAAATTCTGTCAAGCAGCTCTGATACATTGGACTTTAGTTTTTTTGTTTCTTGACCAGTCTAAATGAATAATGTGCCATGTCTAGTTAGAGACAGTGTAAAGGCAGCAATTTACCTTGCTTGTTTGGGTATTCTGTTACTTCAGTTAATGAACCAGAACTCTGAATGTAGAAGCAGTAGCATAGAAATAAACCTCAACAAGCAGCCAGCATAATGGAAGATGCTGCAGAAATGGACTTTGGTGAAGTTTTGCCAGTTTAATTTGCTACCCTCTTATTTAATTTGCTACCATCTTTCTAAAAGAATGTATAGTGACATCAATGGACCATGACTTTCTTGTTTTAGAGAACTTAACATCCTGCTCACATATATACAAGTCCTGTGTTATCTGTGGGATTGTTTAATTAAAGTTGTTTCTTGATGTCTCACATGCTTTTTTATTAACAAGACTAGAAATTTAACTAAATTGTTGCCAACCAAGTGTAGAATTTACCATCTTCTCAGTTAGTTTGCTCAGTCTTTAACTGTAGAGTACGCTGACTTTTGTATATTGCTTTACACAAATTGTACTAAAGCTGGAATTTATTGTACGATATAAACAACCAACTCTGTGCAATATGAATCTGTCCAGAATAGTAACTATGTGAGTAGGAGTTTGTTGCTATGCTTGGGGAAGTTAATTCATAAATGAAATCTGAAAAAATCTGCAGAGCCAGGAGGAATCTGCATAAAAAGGCTGTTACAAACCTATAGGGAATAGAAACATTGGAGAAATTCTCCAGGTATAGTGATTTTCAGCAGGGCGAGGGGTGTAATTCTGCTCCTCTGCTCTGATATAGTGAAATCGCTCCTGGAGTACTGCACCTAGCTGTGGAGTTCTCAGCACAGTAAAGACATGAACCTGTTGGAGCAGGTCCAGAGGAGTGCCACAAAAATTGTGAGAGGCTGGAACACCTCTCCTGTGAGAAAAGGCTGAGAGAATCGGAATTTTCAACCTGGAAAAGAGAAGGTTCCAGGGAGATGTTTTGGCAGCCTTTCAATACTTAAAGGGGGCTTATAGGATGGAGATACAGTATTTAATAGTGCTTATAGTGATAGGACAATGGGTAATGGTTTTAAACCAAAAGAGGGTAGATTCAGACTAGATATAAAGAATATTTTTTTTACAATGGTATTCACTGGAATAGGTTGCCCAGAGCGGTGGTACCCTGTACATCAAAACATTCAAGGTAAGATTGAACGGGGCTCTGAGCAACCTGATCTGGATGCCTGCTCCTTGCAGGGGAATGGAATTAGATGACCTTTAAAGGCCCCTTCCAACCCAAACCATTCTATGATTCTATAATTTTTTGCTTATTTTACAATACTACTGTGAAAAGCACTAAAAAGAGAAGGAAACATAGGAGGAGAGTGGGAATGGTGAGCATTGTCTGAAGATGAGAAGCGTTCTGGTACAGAACTCAAAACTAAAGTCTGAGCCCAATAAGGAAACAAAACACTGTCTCTCACAGCACACTCCTGGATAAGCTGGCAGCCCGTGGCTTGGACAGGAGTCTCTTTGCTGGGTTAGGAACTGGCTGGATGGNCTGGGGCTCGGTCTCTTTCTCCAGGCAGCAACTGACAGAACAAGAGGACACAGTCTTAAGCTGCACCAAGGGAAATATAGGTTGGATAGTAGGAAAAAGTTTTTTACGGAAAGAGTAATAAAGTACTGGAATGGTCTGCCCAGGGAGGTGGTGGAGTCACCATCCCTGGTTGTGTTTAAAAGAAGACTGGATGTGGCACTCGGTGCCATGGTTTAGTTGAGGTGTTAGGGCTGGGTTGGACTTGATGATCTTGGACCTCTCTTCCAACCTAGCAATTCTGTGATTCTGTGAAAAGTCTGTTTCGGTCACTATGGGTATTTTTGCTGATTCTTGGGAGAGTTTGACTGAGGACCCAATTTTATTGATATCCAAATTCAGCTGCCTATGTTTCAGGGAAACCAGGGCAATGGATAAATGCCTCAACTTGAGCAAGGAAGATAAACAGTACAGAAAAATACTTTTCTTGCAGAATTAGGGTTTTCTTACTAAACATTTGCTATTTAGTTATCGAATATTTGTTTCAAATAATACAAATTATATTTGATGTACTCTTAAGGTATTATTTGTTAAGCACACCATAGGGATGTTTTAGACTCACATGACTTTAAAACAGGATCCCACGGATTTCTGAAAGAAGTTACACTTAAAGTAGATGATGGGGGCTGAATGAATGATTTATTTGGTGAGATATCTAGCTAGTCTTATGCAGGAATCAGATTGTATCACTGTTATGCTTACTTTGATAGTGAAGCTGATTATTCTGTGTGTTGTTTCTTACAGGTTAATAAGACAGTCATACCTTGAAATAGCACTAACATATTTGTCTTATGCAAAATATGATGAGGATGTATCAGAGCCAGATGAGTTGGTGCCTTCCAAATCAAGTGTATGTTGTCTATCTTTTGGGTGGTGGCCTCTTCAAAACAGGAAATATGCATTGTGCACCTTGCCGTATTGTTACTTGCAGTGACTTATACATCATGCTGATACTGATGGTCCTCCTCAAAAAATCACACAAATCATATAATAGAATTTGATCTAACATCTTTGATGTTATCTCTCATGTTTATTGCATTCAATGATAATATTTAAAATATTTTTCTGTATAAAATAGGAAGACACAGAACCAAGTGTTTTCATTTCCGATTATATACAATTAATTTGTACCGTGCAAAATATACTTAACATTCAAACCTGGGTTTTTTTAAATGCTACCTTTATCAGATTTCAATTTTTCTATACAAGTATGAATGACAGCATGGGAAATATAAGTGTCTTCAACCACATTAAAATTCCTACGAGCCATCAATAGAAAGCAAAATGTGTAACATTAGAGAAAAGAGATAATTAATATTAAAAAAATGGAATATGATAGCAACACTGTATACAGTAGTGACCATAGAATAAGCTGCTCTGAGGAAGCTTTTTCCAGGAGCAGCCAATTAGTATGCTCTGTAAATTTTTTCATTTCTAGCACTTAATCCATAGATTTACAGTCAATGCCAATTTTTACAACTTACAAATAAAACAATTACTTTATAAGTTGGAAGACTTTCTTCTATGTTTAGAATATATTTTACCATAATATATTTAGAATCCTGATTATGAACTGGTATCTAATTTTTAGACCTCTTCTGGAGAGATGTCTTCTGTGGAGGCCATGAAATCAGAAGTCTACAAAGTACAAGCCTGGATTGCAGTAAGAGCAGCTACACAGGTTGGTGCGATATTCAGAAGAGGTAATTCTTTTTTTTTTTTACACTTCATCTTATTCTACTTACACAAGCAAATAAGGCAATGCAAACAAGAGTGTTAAGGTTTCCTGAAATTTCTGGTATGGGTCTTGTTTAATAAAATTAAAATAGACACTGAATAATGCATTTAATCTCTCTTGGACAGATCTGACTCTGTTTACTTTAACTTTCATTTAGTGCAAATAAAATGGCACATGACCTGATATGTGTGCACAAGTATTTGACATGTGGGTAGACATCAGTGGCATCCAGATAAGGATACCCAATTTGCAATCACTATGTAGTAATTAAGCTGTCAGCAGTAATGATTTATTTAGATATAATGTGTACCTTATGTCAGAAAGAAATAGAATATTTTCCTTTTAAAAATATAGTATGTTTAATATTTTTTTTTTGTCCTCATATTGCTACTCTAAGATTTTAAAATCTATATTAATTCTGTAGTGAATGAGTCTCGAATAAAATAAATGTATTTTTAGGTCAGTGAAGCTGTGCTTGCATCTCAGCTGTTAGTTGGAATGAAAACTATTAAAGAAGAGAATATGAAAGACGAAGTGCAGGAAAGAATCCCAGAATTTGCTTCTATGGATCTTTTTTCTTCGTACAGAGATTTCATATCTGGTATTCCCTTATACCTAGTAATATCAGGAAAATAAATAAATAATAAGCTATATATGCCATATAATCTAGTAATACATTTAATATGTAATTTTAATTTATGAAAAATTATATATCAGTTTTGGAAAGTAAAAGCAAAAGCCTCATCATGCATAGCAATACAAAATATTAAGTAGAGACGTCATGGGTCTTTAAATATCAGCCTGTGCATGTGTTCAATATGTTAAGAAAAATTCATTGTTTGCATGCTGTGGCTCAGAAAGACAGAGTGAACATACTGCCATAATTTTGGAAAAGCAGATGGTCCTTTGTTACAGGACCTTCCAGACATATAAAGCAAATATTGGCCTCCCTATCAGTCATCACTGTTTTGTTGGGTTTTTTTCTCAAACACTGACTTATAACTGATTTTTTTCCCCTAGATATATTAGCTTTCCCTTGGAGAGTTCCAGTTTTACTCTTGATTTTGCAAAGAGATGTTGGTGTTGAATAGCTTCTCTCCCTGCATCATCCCCCCAAAAACCCAACCCAACCAACGAAATAAAAACGAAACCACAAAAACCAAAACTAACAAGCCCAAACTCTTGCAAAGTTTTCTGCCTGGGTACTGTATTCTAAAAGTCAAAGTCAGTATAAGAAAATTTTCACTGTCTTTCCAGTCCAATGGATTACTATTTAGATATGCTTCCACTAGCTTTGTAGAATGTTGCCTGGTTTATTTCTAAATTCTGCATTTATTTTTCAGCTAAAGGAGTTAATGAAATGGAAGTTTTTGGTCTAAAAAAAAAAATCCCCAACAGTGAAACTAGGAATTCTGAGATAATGACTGCTAGATGTTATATAAACACCAAGGCAAAATATTCATGTTTATTTTTAAACTAGGGACCATTAATTTAGTGATAAAATTTTGGTTCAGTGACTTACTTTCAATTATCCCAAGTGATTGACAAAGACTGAATTTCTCTGCTTGATAGGTGCTGGCAAAGCTGAGCCATATATGCATAATGTACAGTGTTTAAACATATGTGTTTTGATTGGTTTATGAAAACAAATGTTGTATACTAAGACTTTCCATCTGATTGTTTTGTACTAGCTCCATTTGCTTATAATTACAGAACATTTTTTCGTTTAGCAAATGCAGAAGGTGTTTCTCCTGATAGTTTTGTTAGCCAATAGAAAGAAGAATAGAAAATGTAGAAAAGCAATAGTAGGCCAAAACACAAAAATGTAAATTGAAATGTAAATTCTCAGCATAGCGTGCTAAGTATTTTCTGTAAAACTCTTAGTGAAACACATATTTAAGTTTTCATCTACAAGACAATATGGCCATTTAAACTTTAGGCATTGACAGTGAAATGTCAGGAATAATAGAGACATTCAGCTTTTGTAGAAGCACTTAAAATTATTTTCTGAAAGTTTACTGTTAGGAATCACTGTAACATAACGTTTGTTCAATTTGGAGGGAGAAACAGAGCTCAAGAGTTGTGCTTTTGAAAGAGCCATGTACTAATACAGTAAAATCCAGTATTGAATATAAGCAGTGATGTTGTGATATCTGTACTGATGATTTTTTCTTCTTTCTGCATAAGTACAACTTTTAGGCAGGACAAAAGAAAATATTATCTTTTGTTTTATTTCACAGTAAAGAGTATATTTCATTGAAAATGTGCTTAATATCAAAATGGGACAAAGGATTAAAACTGACAGTGAATACTTCAGAGTACCTAACTCTTCTGAGTTTGGGTCAACATAACTGGGAAGTTAGCTGCGGCCGTGTCATTGTTCGACACACAAACACACACCCACTTTGCCTGGTGAGAAGGCATGAACTGTTTATTATGAAATCTGACTCCACTTTTATAGTATATCTACAAAGGCCAGGGACTGGGGGAGAAGGTTGACACCTCTCCCCATCCCATTGGTCAAGACAACTGTCCATCAGCTGCCCATATTTCCAAGACAAAGTATGTAAACTACTTTGACTAACGAAAACACTGCTTCTATTTATAACACCCATGTGTGAGAAACAACCTAAGAATTATAAACTGTGACAGAAGGCTGAAAAATCAGGGCGACACTGCAGTTATGATTGATGCCTTGGGTTGTTTCCATTTAGTAAATATCTTCTATTGAACAGTATGTAGAAATGGTTTTATATCCAAATTCAGAGAGAGAAAATGCATTTTGCTCTCTACTCCTTTGGAATTTCTTTCAAGGATTAGTAAGGTTACTGCCCATGATCTGAGAAACAATTTTCAACTAATTTTAAGCCTATTTACTATTTCAATTCGTATTAAAGCAGAATAGAAATAATTTTTCTTGAATGAAAAATATAAGCAGTTTCATTAATTATACTTCTAGTTGCAGATTAGTCAATTCCAACAAAATGCAGAAATAGCTTTTGAATTCCAACCCCTTCATGTGTGTTCTTGAACTCTCCTTGGAGTTGCAGATGGATACAATGTTGTCTCTGAAACTCCCAAAGTATCTTCTACTGAAAACAAACAAATTACAGAAGACAGTCCCAGTGAAAGTGAAGGAACAGAAAGTCTTAGCACCAAGGCCAGCCAGAAGAAACATACAATAACATGGGTTCACATGATTCGCTACCACAATAATTTAAAAAGAATTTATAACACAAACCTATCTGGTATGTATTTTTATTTCCTTCTAGCAAACTGCTATAGATGAGATACTGTTCTTGAGAGCCAACAGTGTCAGATTTAAAGGCTATCAACTGAAATAGCCTAATTTTGAGTTACATTAAACTGTATAAATGCAAAAAAAATCTTCATGGAAATCCAGAGTTATGTCAGTTTACAAATGCTGCAAGTGAAGATATTACTACCTTTCTTCATAGTTATTCATAAGCCTCAACATTACCAGGAAGGCCTCCCTCAAAACTTAAGCGTTATTACTAAATCTGAAGTTCTAGAAAAATCAAGCTTAAGTCACATCATAAATAAATTTGTTCAGTTTGAGGTTTTGTTTTGGAGACCTGAGTGTAGGGTAAATGGGAAGGCTGTGAATTATTGAATGTTTTTTGACTAAACCCTGGATGTGATTTGCATACTTGGATTATTTCACTGTAAACAGAACATGGTAATAGATAGGACCTTTCAAACAGAGTAAGAATCCATTAATTGCAAGGCCTTAATACTGTGCACCTCCATGTGTTGGCCAGCTTTTGGGTATACAAGTGATGACCCTGTAGGTGATAACAATACCACATTGTACATATAGGTGTTGTTTAGAGACAAACCTAGCAACTCTGAAAATAATTACAGAGAGGGCTGGGTTTTCTCTCTGCAGCACCAAGTGAAAGTATTCTGGCTCACCACAGAACTGGAAGGACAGGAAGGTATCTACAAATAGGTGTCAAAATGTGCATGTAAATCTCAGCTGTAGTTACCTGTTGGAGAGCCTAAGGGGAAACTCAGCTCATCAGCCCCTAGCTGTCTAAACTGGGGTCTTAAGAGCTCTTAAAGCTTATTTTGACTGTATTAAATAAATATGTGTTTATTCCAATGGGTGCTTATGCATCTAGTGAACATACTGGTGCTTACACTCTGGATTTAAGTACCTACACCTCAAAATTAGACTTCCTATCTGATGCTACTTTAAAATGTCTGGAGAGGGTGTGTTTCATTACCTGATCGATCACTGGTGAAAAATTACTAGTAGCATAAGCTAGTAATATTTAAGGGCCATCAGTATAATTGTTGGATATGCATTTATTTGATATTGAATATATTTACATATTTTATTATGTTTTAAAAATTTGTGAATATAGTAAGTTGACAATTTAATGGCAAATAATGATGTAATTTAAAAAAATCTCTTCTAAAAACTGCCCCTAACACAGGACCTGGATCACTTTCTGCAAGAGATGGACACCTTGGTTTGATTTCTGACACAGGAATTGTTCTGCGCATAGCAGAAATGCATTCCTTCCTTGAAAAGAATTTGTTTGAATATTCAATGTGTTGTCTTGAGAATTTTCCAAAAGAACTACATGATGTAGAAATGCCACTCAGTAGTGCAACTGATTCTTCAGAGGTACTTATGTTCTTTCTAATGTTTCAAAAACATTATACCGGTATTTAATTCACATTCTTGGTAATTCCAATGGTGATATTTTTGCAAGCAGTATAGAAGAATGAAATTGTTTATGCTGAGGATCAGTACGAAACCAAAATCCTGTGCAAGTAGTGAATTATGTAGTCAAAAAATGCAAATATCCTTGAGTTATTCATTCCCGCAAAAATAATCTCCATCCCATAAGCCAGTGTATTTAGACCCTAGAAGATTAAGCAGAATTTTTAAAAAGGTGTTTTTATTGGTAAATAAAGCTGGCTGTTACTCAGTAAGGGCTGAGGTTTTAAATCTTGTAAATCTTCATCTTTCATACCAAAACTGTCCTGATATTGGTTTTTGTAATTTTTATGTACAAGTCTCTATATTGTTTATTTAGTCTATGATAAAAACATGATTCTCAAAAAGTATGTACATTGTATTTTCTCAAATTTTTTTAAGGTCTTGAATGCAGATTTTTTTCACTGATTATCAGCTGGTTAGGAAATAAACCTTTTTATATCTGTGGCTTGTGAGCAGCCTATTTGAGCTTTCAAATGTAGGCAGCTCAGAATACATTACTCAGATAAATCTTGAATTAGAATTCTGGATTCGACAGTGACCTTGGCACATGTCTGGAACATTTAATGAAATTTGTCTTTGAAGACCCACTGTAAAAATAATTGTCTTCAAAGTCTCTCAATCCCACTTCTCACATTAATACTTATCCCAGCACTAAAAATTAAAATGACAGATTGTAGGAGAAGGGATTATAGGCAATCTTGCCCCTGATGAGTCACAGCTGTGTTAATTACCAAAAACAGCCTCTCCCCTGTTGAGTCTCAGCTCTATTCAACAAGGATGAGTGTGATAAGAGGGTGGGTTGGCTGGTCAGGGAGAGGAATTGCAGGACAGACCATGTAATTTATGATCCAGTAGAAGGACTGGCCAAATGGGAGAGAGAATTGCTGCTATGAGGGGCCTGCTCTGAGGTCAGTCTGAGTCTGCAGTTGTAGCTTGCTGTTGGAGCCTGCAGTTAGAGTCTAGCAGCAAAAGCCTCTAGTCAGAGCCTGCAAGGGAAGCCTACAGTGGGCGCTTTCTGTAGTCAGAGTCTGCTGGAGTTGGATTCAGGATGGCTGAGTTGTGAGGAAAAGTAAACTGGGACCTTTCCACATGGCATGAACAAGAATGTGTGTCTCGTGTCATTTCTTTCTCTAATGTGAGGCCTGCTGGGACAACAGGTCACTTTCTGTGGCTTATTTTTTAGTTATTGTATTCAGTATTAAATGGTGACAGGGGAACCTTGAGGAGGGAGAACTTGGTATGTTATAAAAATGAATAAAAATACTGTGGTGAAAGTACCTTGTCTACTGTTGGTGAACTTTCTGCAGTATTGGACAGCATATAATTACTCATTTCCCAACAAAGAGCTGACTGTGCCACTGAATAAATTGTAAGTATATGGTATGTGACATTTATAACAGCCATTAGATATCAAAAATTATTTTATTCTGTCTGCTCTTTTTTGACATAATTAGTATTACAGTATCCTAGAATAATAAGCTTCAGAGCTCACTGTCATGTTCGTGATGGGTGCAAGCTGCATAATCATGTGTTAACTTCACTGTTGTAGACAGCTAACAAGCATAAAGCTTTTACTTTTTTAATTCTGAGGTTCATTGATTTTTGTCACATTTTTAGAAGCTTTAACTATCTAGATGGTTATAGAAGTTATTTTAAAAGTGTAAAAGTAATTTATTGCTGTGAGTTTTGACAGTACAAATAGATATACTTTTTGAAAGCATGATTTTTATGTACCAAGTTGTATCACTTACATCTATGCCTGTATTCTATTTTTGACTCCTGAAGTTTTTTTTCAGGACTGCTCTCCAAAGTATCCAAATTACATTAGATCTATAATTAAAATTCTGGGCCCTGTTACATTTTTCATGCTTGTTTTTTGTTCTGCTCCACAATAGTAAGTAGGACTAGAAATACTTATCTAAGTTTGTTTTCAGGCTTTTGAGAAAGTTGAATAGACTAAATATTTACGTATGTTGTTCAGTAACCCACCAGTTTAACAAAAGCCATTGTAATGTCCTTCTTTTAAAAGATTCAATATGAATAGAAACTCAAAGGATGCAGTTCAGTGAAAAAAACCCCTGCAACACACATTTAAGAAAGAAATATATAGCATAAAATTGAATTTTAAGAGTTCTAGTTCAGGGGCATAGCATAAATTATGTTCTTCCCATGTCCATATTTGTTTTCTCCCTGTCTTGTTCACAGTCCATGCTAGCAGGATAGTGGGTGGTTCATTACTGAATTAGAAGAGGGCCGTAGTAGGTGGGTCCTCCATGCACATCCAGGGCTTACCATGGGTTATGGCCATTGAAGGCACATTCATGTGCTCGAATATCACTTCCATGGGACTGGATTCATGGTGTTACCTTCACTTCTACTCAAGTTTCATGTGGGATGGTAACTGGCTTAATGGTGTAAGATTAGGCTGTTGTGAAAAAATCTATCTTCTGCTCACTTGGATTTACTGCCCTGGAATTGTCATACACTGAGTTTTTTGTAGAGAAAGTAGATAAAATTCTCATTTTTTTCAGCAGTGAACCTTCAAAATTTGAAGAGAACTAACTCCCCAGGGAGCTGTTTTCGGTGTCTACATTTTGGAATCAATGATGGAGACATTAGGACCTTTTCAAATAGCTTCCACATTCCCTGAAAATGTGACTGTTTGGCCAGTGTTCTTTGCAAATCTGTGTAATACTTTTAAAAATAGGGATGGTGTGTTACTGTTCAGACTTTAAATCAAATATTTCACAATTTTAAGGAAAGGTTTTGTTCATGAATGAATGTTGGCTGACAGTATTCCTGCATTAATTTCCTGGTGAATGACAGCCATCAGTAGCTATTTGATGACTGCCCTACTAATGTTCCATATGTATTTTATAAAAATACAACGAATCCTCACAAATTGTTTGATGTCACCCTTTGTTAGGTGCACAGCTGTGAGAACAGATAGGTAAATATAAACAAAGCATTATTCTAACATTCAGAATCCTATTTTAATTATCAGTATGTATACTTTTTCATCACTAAGTGTCCTGGTNGGATGTCTTTCAGTTCTCCTCGGAGTTTCCAGTCCAGGGTAGGTTTAAATAGTCGCAAGAAAAAAAGGAAAAGAAAAAAAACCAGTTCTCTGCCCTAGCTAGCTAAAACTAACTAAAAAGCACAGGAGCTCTCTGTCCTGCAGCAGTCTGTCCGAGCCTCCGAAGAAGAGAGGGAGTGTCCCGGAGAGGAATGTGAGGAGATAACATAGTTTTCAAAACAAATTGCACTCTGAAAATCACNTGTTACTGTTCAGACTTTAAATCAAATATTTCACAATTTTAAGGAAAGGTTTTGTTCATGAATGAATGTTGGCTGACAGTATTCCTGCATTAATTTCCTGGTGAATGACAGCCATCAGTAGCTATTTGATGACTGCCCTACTAATGTTCCATATGTATTTTATAAAAATACAACGAATCCTCACAAATTGTTTGATGTCACCCTTTGTTAGGTGCACAGCTGTGAGAACAGATAGGTAAATATAAACAAAGCATTATTCTAACATTCAGAATCCTATTTTAATTATCAGTATGTATACTTTTTCATCACTAAGTGTCCTGGTTTAGGGCAAAATTTGGGAGGAAACCTCTGAATGGGGTTCCTCTGGAAATAACAAACCCNAGTTTTGTATCATCAGTGTGCCAAATAACAGATTTGAGCCAAACCCATAATGCCATAATGATTTTAAGGTAAAGGCAACAATCATTGTGGCTGTGGATGTCTCTAAGTCAGCCTACAGATCCTTTGTATTACCTTTTGAAATGTGTCATCACATGAGCTTTGAAATGTCTTAACTTGGTGAAAAGGACACTTTTAAAAACTACCCATTTACTGAAATAAACATATATCTATGCTGGAATGAAAGTCCTACCAATTCCAGTAGACATTAGATTATAACAGGTTTTTCCTGTTTCATTACAGAACATATAATTTAAACTTTTATTTTGTGTTTCAGATGTCTCTTGATCTTACTGAAGTTGCATCAGAAGAGTCACATGTGAGAATAGCTTCTCCAGTTTCTGTCATTGCAGAAGATGATGAGCGGACAGAGAGTAGGGCAGCAATTGCTTTGGATAAGGAAATTAACATTCAATGGTATATTCCTTCTGTGGCAAAGCCATCAAACCATACAGAAACTAAGGTATAACTGGAGCAAAGCAGTTCCTTAGGTAGTGGAGCAAATTAAGTTGCATTTCCAATGAATATTTGTGTAACGAATTACCAGATTTTTAATCAAATTATGCTGATAGGAAGAATTTATTTACTCTGCTTCAAACCTGCTCTTTAGAAAAACAGCATGCCCTGACAGCTTTTTCTTGGCAGGCCAAAAATCCACCATTTTTTGCTCATATGGAGCTTCCAGGCCATACTGTACTCATGGCCATTGTAAATCCCTGATGTCTTTAGGACCTCCACTCTAAGTTTATGTAGACCTGACTGATACATTCAAATAATAGTTTGGTGGGAGACTCTTGGAAAAGCAAAGATACACATATACAGGGAAAATGGGACTTTGTAAGCCTCATTTTCCTAAAAGATCAGGCTGAACATGAAAGATGAAAGAGATGGGAGGGTTGCAGTAATGTGGGAGACTGACATGGAATTTGTTTTATCTTTACACAAGGGAACAATGTGTAGGTAAAATTTCTGCTACAGCAATAAAAGTCCAAGATCTCAAACTTTTTGGCATAGCAGATCTGTTTCTACATTTCTATTTGACCCATTTATCTTAGTTAGGAAACTGACAGAAGCCCCGTGAAATTAATGTAAATAATGTACCTTACAATATGGTTTTGCAGGGTACTTTAGCATAGCCATACACATCAGTAGAGGACCAGGGACAACTCTTAAAACCAAATAATGCATGAATACCATATTCTTGACGTTTTCCATATAGTCAAAATATTCAGCTACCATTAGGAACCATATTTTCAACTGCACTAGTAAATTCTTGCAGTGAAAGATGAGAACATTCTATTTAATTTCCTTATGATGATACGGCTTTTATTAGATTGGTGAGTTGTGCACACTTCACCAATTTAAACCTAGCATGATGACAGCCATGCATATGATTGATGAGCATCAGGTCAACACTGGGATTTTCATAGTGGCACTATGGGGTATACCTAATTTTCAACCTCATAGGAATTATATCAAATTTAATTAATTAAATGAATTTAAAACCTACAGAAAACTGAGAGAAGTACAAATTCATATGGAGTCACTCCTCTCTTTTTTGAAAGTCAGTTATCTAAGGCTTCATCACAGTACACTGTATTTGATATTTGTTGTACTCTTGTATTACTGAAATAGCTCAGGTCTACTGCATTACAGTTTGCCCATTCCATCTCTTTTGTAGGTTTTGTTGCTTTATGCTTATAATACAAACCCTCTCAAGACTAGCGACATGACGGTTTTTAGTTCAAAGTCGACGTTTTCAGGCCAGTTGCAGATTCCATTGGCTAGGTAAATAATCAGTGACTCTGTCCTGTTATTTCATGCTGTATTAAAGATCAATCAGCCATTTAGGATGAGAGAAAATAAAGTACAAAATATCAAAGAGCTGTAAATCTTTAAAAGCGTTCATTTTTGCTTTTCAAAGATTTTTGACTGTAAAAACTGTAAGATGTTGTACACAGTGTCAAACTCATCCAAACAGTTGCTTTTCATTGCATTCATTAGCATTTTAGTTTTGATTCTTAAAGAACCAAGTAACATATGTTAATTATATTATACTTGCATAGCAATGTAGTAGAGCTAAGAAGCACTCCCAGCAGTTACTCCCATTCTCTCAGTGGATCACCTATTTTCTCTGTCCCGTATTACAACTCAGAGAATGCAAGAATTTTTCCCAGTTGTAGCACCAGAGTCTTCCCTTAGTTTTACATTCTATGGCATTTTTCATTATTTCTTCCTTGCCATTTATCTATTCCTAAAATTCTCGGAACTACTTAATGGGTGGAAGGGAAGAAATAATGGGCAGCGTCTGCCACCCTTGTGCTGGTTGGATGAAAAAGCCTTTTCTCAGAGGCATTCCTAAAATAATACTTCTCACTTTTAATGTAAAAAGTTAATGCATTCTATAGCTCCACTTTATTAAATGGAAAACTTTTTTTTTGTAAAATTAGGAGATCAGTCCTGAAATGAAGATGTAGAATCTAATCAATAATAAAAGCTAGATCAGCTTAATTATAACTTGGAAACAACAAATATAGTTGTTTTGTTACAGTAATAATGAAAAACTTTGTTTTCCTTTAGAATTATTTCTTTAAGGGAGAAATTGTCTGATCTGAAGGAGCAAGTTGAAATATTGATGCAACGTTCTAAGAGCTTTTCAGCTTCAGTACCTACAGGTTTTCCTGAGCAAAGTGAAACTCTGAAAATACGTCCTTCAAATAAACCTAAAATGAGTAATGCGAAAGTGCATCTTGATGAAAAAACAGAAGTAAGTGAGAACAGTTCGGCTCTTATATATGTTTGACTTAAGATGTCTATTTTGGGGAAATAAATGACAGGCAACTTGGAAGGCAGACATAAAGGCAGATGTTAAGCTTCCCTTGCCTCTTTAAAGAAAAGTTGAAATACTTTCACTCTCTATTTAATATTCAGCTTTTCCTTATATATTGCTTGTCACTTCAGAAAAAAAAAAAAAAAACAGGCATTTTCAGCCTTCTACTTGAAAATAAAGGCTATCTCTTTAGTTACATAGACTCGGAAACTGATACCTAATTTATAGTAATCTATGTCTGAAAATCCTCGGCAGTGTGTTAAATTTGTAGTGTGATACACCCAAAAGTGCTTTTTAAACATCAGTTACACATCTTCAATGTAAAATGGGCAGTGGTGGTTTCTGAAATAAGAACCTTCTAATAATGTTATTGAGAGACAACTAAAATTGGCACTGAATTTATTTCTCTATGCCATCTTCCTCTCTTCTTTTAATTAGCAAGGCTGAATATGGTCCACAAGCAAATAGCTCTCCCCACATACACACACACAAAAGGTAATTTCAGAATTTTCCATGTGCTCTGTTTGAGATAATGTCATTGAAAGAGAATGTTGCCACAGCATAAGTGCTGTTTGATAAATGCCAAGGCAAAAATAGATGTTTATTTTCAAAGTGGGAGACATTTATCATGTGACAGGATTCTCTTTATATCTATTATGTGAAATGATTAATGATGTAGAGGCTGTCATTTTGTCTGATGGATGCTCTGAAACAGTGACAATTGCACACTGTGCCATTATTATGAGGCTGTATTTTGACCAGCTTGGAGAACAAATGGTATTTTGGCCAATCACTGTTTTCAGAAGGGTAGATAGAGCTGTCCTTTAGTGGATGTTTCTGATTACCTGAAGGTGTTTGCTCAAACTTTCATTAATATATGTCAGTAATTGGTAAAACAATGTTTAGAATACTAGTAAGATTAACATGCCACGCATGATACATGTACAAATATCATTTGGACAGGGTATTTGTTTATCATATCTTCAGTTAACACATAGCAAAAGTATGCTCAGTCACTGCCTGAACCAGAAGCAATTTTACCTCAGTAGAAACTGCAAGATTTGGGCATTGTGTTTGTACAGGAAACACAACTAGTTGTGTTGCAGAAAATTTATATTCATCAGCTGAGGTTTATTTTGCTGTGAATTCAATTAGAATAGCCTAAAACTCGAATATTCTGAAAAAATTTATAAGGCTGAGCCATCTGTTAGCTTATCAGAGGAGACTGGTAGTACAGCATATGTTTGTACTACACAGATAGTGCAAGTTTTTTCTTGTTTTATAACATTAGGAAATGGCTAAAAGGTGTTTATTTGAAGTCAAAGTGCTGCTGACTGTTGTTCCAGACCTGTCCTCTCCATTAACTGAGGTATGTTGCTCTCTTTAAGAGTAAAATTCTGTTTTCTAAAATAAAGCAATTGTTCAATTAAACTGAAACATGAATTATACCACTAAGCATCTTCCCATTTTTTTCTCATTGTTGGACTTTCTGTTTTGGTTTTATCATATTTACAAAGAAAATACAAATGTGCATGATTACAAACTGTGAATATCTTCAGTGTTCATTAGAATCAACCTTTCATATATGCAAAAATGTATTAAAAGGGGATTTTTTGCTCACAATGGTTGATACAGATTATCCTCCACTCTCTGGTCATTGTTGACACAGACTCCAGTGAATTTCCATGATGCAATTGCCAAATGTAATTTCTTTCCATTCTTGCATTTTTGCAGTTATTCAGGCTTGATTATTCGATTTTCTTTAGCTTTCTCTGCCTTGCTCATGACGTGTTTTGAGAGATAGCATGCCATTTCTTAGTCCATGCTGTTGAACAAAACATCTTTATTTGTCCTGTTGCCCAGTGCAGTCAGTATCCCAGAGCAGACTGTGGGAACCGGCCCACGGTGGGGAGCAGTGCTGTTCAGTGTTCTCAGCCACCCTGGGGACATTAGGAAAGGACCACAGGTGCTAGGGCTCAAGGGACTCCACAGGAGATTCTGGAATCCACTGTAACATATGACTCCCTCAACTAATCTTCAAATATCCTGCCCATAATTGTTCATAATGGAATGATAATGGAAAAGGCATCCACTATACTCTTCCAGTCAGTGAGCTCTTGTTACCAGAACAGAATCTGAGCTTTATCTGAGAACAGTTGGGCTACTGCCTGTTATAGCAGAGAGAATCTGTCATGCTGTCCTGTGTGTCCTGCAGTCTGGTACCTAAGAGTACACGCTTCCCTTTGATACACATTGCACCATTCTTGCCACTCCTTGTTACCATCCTGAAGATCTCTCTCAAGTGACTCCTAGGCCCTCATATCATTCAATCTCGCTGTTTCAATGCATCAGAGTATGCCCCCATCCCTTCTGCAAAGCTGTACTTTTCAGAGTCCCACTGAAGTATCTTGGGTAGCAAGATTTGATAGATTCCGAGGGAAAGATATAGACGAACTTTCAAAGAATCATGAAAACTTTCTGGAACTGTTAAAATTCTTGTGAATTCCTTTCACTTTGCCTGCTTCTATTTGTGGATCTATGATGGAAGTGAGGGAGCAGATTCAGTGATGTTCTTATATTAAGGATATGATGTTTACTGCACTGTTTTATTCTCTCTAAATTCCACAACAGACTAAAATATTTCAACAGGTGGAACATCACAAAGCTTTTCATCATGAAGTTTTAAATACAAACTTCAAACTAAGATGCTTTAAGACATGGTAGTTTTGGCTGGGCAGCTGAAGCCTAATCCTTCAAGATGCTGAGTATCTTTGTTCTTCTCTGAAGCTAATAGAACTTGTAGGGTGCTTAGCACCTCATTACATATAGCATATTTCCAAGAAGCATTTCCAAACTTTCCTATAAGTTGTATGTGTGCATTACCCTGTCTCAGCCAGAGACAGAAAGTTCAGGAAGGGACTATGTACACCATAGAATTGTACATCCCTTTGTTTTCAAGTATGCAGAAGAAGACAGCAGATACATTTCTTATATGTAGTTTTTCACCATTTTCCCCAAACACTCTTCTGTTGCTCATCTTCTGGTGAATTAATTGGACAGAGCCAATTCTAATGTGTGGTTCTTGTTTTCTCATTGTCTGAGCTGTCACATGTCTATTGTGTTTCCACTTTCTCTTCTTTGATTCTGTTTTTTTCTGTCTGTGTGTCTTACAGTGCTTTTGATTCAGCCCTGAATTATATTTATAAGTAGAAAAAGTGCATTTTCATTGAATTATTCATTTAAAATTACTTGACTCTTCATGTTTTAAGAATAAAAAGGATTAGCCTACTTGTTTTTAGTGCTTTTTAATGAGTAGCTATGTCCTTGAGGAAGATAAAGTGTAGTGTTTGGAAGCTCCAATCTCAGACGATAGCAGTAAATTTATAAATAAAATGATCGCATTAAAAATTAACCTCCCTAGGTATCTTGTTCCAGGCGTCTCTTCCTTCAATTGTTTTTTGTTGGTACCTAAATCCCTCAAATAGTTCTCCATGTTCAGTGGACACTCAAATCAGTTTATCATTGCCCTCTATTTCACCTTTTACTGTTAGCTCAATTTCTTCAATTTTTCACCTTAGGAAAAGCCTTCCAAATTACTAACCATTCTTGCTGCTTTTCATTTTACCTACAGATGATCACGATAAACTTTGTGAGCAAGACTGTTCAGAAAGGCTTCCTCCCTTGAATCCTGTTTTACTACTTTCCTGCAAGAGATGTCATTAACCACAAATTTATACCAAGGCGATAAATATTTCTAACTTGCTCATTGGTTGTAGTTCAAAAATCTGGCTTCATATGGAAATATTGGTGTATATGTGTATGTATATTGGTATACATGTGTGTGTATATATTGGTACATGTACTTTTTGGTACCTCTAAGGTTAAAAAAGTTATTAATTTGGTATTTTTTGTCTTTTTTTTTTTCCAGATCCCATTTGACATTACTTTGCAATCAGTAACAAATTTGGAAGATATGTTTGATCTTGCCAATGGATGTGTAATAACTGAAGGAAGTCTTTTCAATTGGATCATTTCACTGCTTCACTAAATGCTATTTTGCAATAACTTAATCAGTTATTAGCTGAATGCTACAGACTTAGACTTAAGTTCTAGCATTAATGTAACAACTTCATTAATCATACCAGGATTTGGCTCCTGTTATGTTTTATAATTTTCACTTTTAGCTTATTTCTAATTATTTAACCATTAATAGTTTTAAAAATCAAAATAATTTTAAAGGAATTTAATATTTTATAGGTAGTATAGGGAATAAAGGTTTCTCCTATTTTTTCTTCATTTCTTCTTCCTATAAAAGAAAAAAGGCTGGATGTATTTCCGTTATGTGTAGCTGTTTAAAAGTTGTGCTGTTCTTATTTTGTGTACACTTTTCTGGAATCCTGTAGGTAGTAGGAAAATTAGAAGGATAATGATACAAAGAAAGGAAAAAAGTGAGTAATTGATAGGGAGTTATTTTTTCAAGGCAATTTTAGAACTGAGTTAGTATATTATTTAATTCAACTGCCTAACAGCCAGTTTGGGGGAGACACTTCTTAGCATTATTCTTGAATTTATTGTTCTGCAGTTGTTCAAAAAGAAGGAAAGATAAAAACTGACATTATTCATTTTTGCTTTACAAGGAACAAGTAGGAAATTTCGGCTTAAAAAAGACCCCACACCCCCCTCAAAAAAAAAACCAAACAAAAAAAACCCACCAAAAAACCCACCAAAAAAACCCAACCAAACAAGGTGTTCTGTCTTTTGTTGTGCTTTGTAGAAACTAAAAACCTTTCTTTTTCTGTTTGGGGTCCCTTGAGGATTATCATAGGACTTCTATGCAGCTTAATTAATATTTGTAAGACATGCTATAGCATCAGATGAAAATGGAAGTGAAGTTCTATTGCAGACAAGGTGTTTTTTCAGTCCTGCCTGTCTGGACCTTGTTATATTTCCTATACTTGAAAGAGAAATATTAAATAAAAGCCTTTACCTATTCATTTAAAATACATTACTATACTTATTTTCCTATAATACATACTTTTGATGATTTTTTTGGAAAGAAATATATTATTCTTTAGCACAGCACAGTGAAATAATAACATTAAAACATTGACCTCACTGTATCCATAGTAGCAGATTGTATTCTCATAAACACAGGATAAAGTATTCAATGCAGGTTTCAGAAGAAACATTGGAGAAAACATTTTTCTTTTAGCATATAATTAAACTCTTCAGTTACAATCTGCTCGTATGGAGGGAAGCTCGTATCTGAATGTCTCTAGTAATCACACAGAAAAAAAGTATAAAAGTAATTGTTTCTTGGTTATGTATTGCAGTAGTTGGGTGGCTTTTTTTCCTTACCAGTAAATGAAAACTCAAGCCTTGTGACAGCACCACGCTGAATTAGATTTCCACAGAATACTTGTCCATGTGACTGTCTCCAAAATTAAAAAGGAAGAGGAGGAAGGAGGATTTCACTATGTCAGGGAAGACCTTCCTGCTATAGGAAGTTCTTCTCTATGATCTGCCCCATACATCAATGCTCAAGAGCTACTTACCATATTGACAGCTTTGAACCCCTGGCATGTTTACCAATTCTTTTCAAACTTTAACTGAAATATTTCTCCATTCTACATCTGTGGAAGGAATGGACAGAGCTTCCTTATTTGAAAAATGGTGGCATAGGGCAGGGGGAGAGAGAGAGACGGAGGAAGAGTGCACTGTGGGTAGAAAATGAAAGATTTTGAAAAGAATGACATTTTATTTTCAGTACATCCCCTTGGGTGATGGACAAGAAAGACCTATGCAAGACTAAAGAACAGTAAAAAGAGATGTTTGGGGTTTTAAAATTCTTTTGGTATTTTCCATTATGTGAACTGAATGAAGCAAAAATGCTAAGAACAAAACCAGCCTCTGGTCCTTTAATTAAAAATTGTATCATGAAGAACATGCTGGAGCTCAAATTGAATTTGAACAGGGAGCTTAACAGTGAAAAGTCTGAATGGATTTTAGAATATTTCAGTTTTGAAACACTGTTTCAATATAGTTTTAAGTTATATTGGTGCCTTGAAAGATGTTCTATATTCAAGGCATTCACAGGATTTCTCATGCCTACAAATGTATAGTAACTTGAATTTATTTCTGGCTAAATTAATTTTATGATGTGGAAATCAGTAATTTCACACAGATTTATCCAATTGTATGTGACTGGTTTTTAAATTCCACAACAGGGCCAATTCACAATAGTTTTTTGTTGCCCAAAGTATATATTCATTTTCTGGATGACATCAATCAAACAAAATAATGCTAGTAATTACCCTCGCTATGGCTGAGTTTCTTTATCTGATGATAACAGTACTCCCCTCAGCAGTGAGGGATTTTAAGTTTTCTGCATCAACATTTGGAAAATATTTTCAGAATGAAAGAGGAAGGCTATTTATGTTATTATTCAATTGTGACACACTGTAAAGGGAACAGTCATTTGTTTCCAGTCCATTTTCAGTGAAATCCAAGAAGGAAGATTCTTCAAAAGAAAAATGATGGAGTTAGAATTAATTGTTGGCTAATATGCTGAACTAATTAAGCCAGCAGAGAGATCCATTTATGCTTGCCAAAGGTTTTTTTTGAGTTGAAGATACTGAGAGCATCATTAAATGAGAGAAGTGAAAATATGAAGCATAGGTTAATCTTTAAAACAGAGTGGGTGAAAGGGTCCTGAGGCAACTGCTGAAGTCAAATATTTACCACTGCAATTTAATTTTCCACTTTGAAACCCCAGAGGTAATTAGAATTATTCTCATTTGTCTACCATCTCAGCATGATTTAGGATTCTACTTAATATGCAAAGAAAAAAATAAAGACTGTGCTGAAGCAAATGGCACCAGAATTCTCAGAGCAGAACCGGAATACACTATCTAAGGAATCATCATGAGCTGACTGAGCCAGCCTATAGTCCTGTGTGGAGGGTGAAAGTGGGAACACACAGAGCACCCACAGGGCTGGTTTAGCTCCCGGCCAGACATTCAAAGTTGAAAATTACATTTCAGCAGACACCAAAAAATTTCAATACCCTAGGCAAAGCTCCTTGCTTCTTGGTAGTAACGCTTGCATCATTCCTGGTGAACTCTGGCATCACACAGGTACTATACAGCAGAGCTAGCCTCGTGAAAGTCAAGATTCTGTCTATCTTATGAAATTACTGTATATATTTTATCATCATATGATGTGCAGTCTATTAATTAGCTCTGTTACATTCCTATGATTTCAGAACCAAGTGGGATAATACCAGCTTTAAAGTGGTTTCCAAATCGCTCTAAAAATAATTATAACCATAAGGAAATTCAGGCCTTTTTTCCCCCTAGTGTCCTGACTGGTCTTACTCCCCTGGAACTCTATGGCTCATCCTTCAGAACCTAATGCCACTGCCCCTACAATGAAAACCTTGTTTGCAGGCAAAGAGGAAACCTACCTATGTTTAAAGGCAAAAATGTATTAGCATAATTGAAACTTTAGCCTAATCCAAGAATTGTTATTAATCCAGGTGTCTTGGTTTGGAAAGACAGGTGTCTGCTAGGGAGGGCAGGAACCTCCCTTGGAATGGAGAATGCAAACCCCCTCTCTCCGAATTATTATAATTTTGAAAATTAAGTGGGCTCTCAGGCAAATATATGGGGATAGAAATAACAGTTCTTTACTAGGATTATTAAAAAAATACAACTATAGTAGTACAAACAAACAAAGTCCTAGAAACACTGACAGAATCAGAATATGACCTGACACCCTGGTCAGAGTGGTGGGAGTAGTCCAAATAAGTCGTCCTGGAGTAACAGATGCATCTCTGTTGGAGTAGAGATGATCCTGTAGAAGGGTGCAGCAGTGGCAAGATGGGTCTGGTCTTCCTTTGGGAATTCCAGCAGAAAAGCAGACTACCTGGTGTTTCTGATTGTCAGGTTTTTATCCAGGCAGACATTCCTGGCTCCTCTCACTGGGTGGAGCAGCTCACAATGGGATGATGTAATGTTATCAGTTATGCAGTGAGCCTTAATGACCCATTAACGGCAGATATCCTCCAGAGGGAGGATGGGTCATGGAAGAGATAAGGAATACCACCCCACCTGGTTTTAACAGAAAGACACCTGCGCCCTCCCCTCCAGAGTTATAAGAAAAAAAAAACCAACCCTCTTCAACCGGTTTCAACATACTGGGTATAGAATACATGCTTTTGGTTACATCTTCCATTGCGACCCTAGACAGTTCTTTACTCGTATGTATAACAAGAGTGCCTTGATTAGAAAAGACAGGTATC
>WBMY01005769.1:112057-123816 GCA_013397315.1 Donacobius atricapilla
CCCCTGCAGGACTCTGAGGAGCACCAAGCTGGAACAGCGGGAATGAGCAGAAATCCCGGGCTGGTGGATGAGATGTATCAGAAGCTCCGCAGGGGTAGCCGGAACTGCGGGGGGACATCCCGGCAGGGCAGGGGGTGCGGGGCTACAGCGTAGAAAGACCCAGAGCGGGGCTGGAAAAGCGGCGGGAGGCGGGACAGCGGCTCCTACAGGGCGGGACGAAAGTGAGCTCAGGATTGCTGGTCACGCAAGCGGAGGGTGGCTGGTCCCTCGGACTGGGCTGCAGTGATGATAGCGATGCTCCCTGCAGTGAGCAACACCTTGACCCTGCTCCCTCCGATGGCCTGAGCGAGAACCCAGCTGCCCCCAGCCCCGTCCTTGACCTGCTCCCAAACCTTGTGGTGTCTTCCCCGTCCGATAGAAACTCCCAGAGACAAAAGAAGCATAGCCAGGTGCTACACTCCTCTCTCCACTTTAGCAACTTCTTTAGTCTTTTTCTTAAGTACCCATAAGTAGCCAGTAGTTAGTTTCCTACCAGCCTATGGCAAAAAAATCTATAAGTAAAAAAAGAAAGAAACCCAACCCGCAACACCAGGTCTAATTACTATGGGAAAAGAAAGAATGCTTCTTTCTATGTGCAAAAAGTTTTAATTAAAACTATTAAAACTATTAAAAAACTATTAAAAAAACCCTATTTTGCCTCTCTTTACCTGTGTATTGCTCACACTTCCACTGCTTTTACAGCTTTGTACAATTGCTGGGAATACCCTGCCTTGCATAAGTGGCCCTTCAGCAACAACACCACTTTGGTTTTAAGAGTTGGGCTTCTAGCTGCTGTCCTTTCCCTAAACAGGATACACCAACATGTCCCAATGGTTCCTTACAATACCAATCACAAAGCACAGCACAGGCACTGGCATAAAAAATGCCAGCAAAGGTCCTACCAGCAGAAAAAACTGATTTAATTGAGGGGCTGTTACAGAACGAAGCAAAACATGCTCATCATGTTTACTTAAAATCCTCCGAATTTTTAATTGTTCAAGGCTTCAGGGCTTGTCAGGCAGGTGCTTGCCTATCTGTCTGTAAAAACAGTTATGCTCCATAGTGAGGAGATAAAAAAAGTCAGAGATATGGTTGTGGTAAAGAAAAGGCTCTAGATTTTTTCTGTACTGAAGCTGGAATGGAATAAGATGTGCTGGTCTCAGGAGTGAAACATGACAGGTTTAGCAGCAAATTAGGACTGCAAAATAAAGTGGAGTGAGGGTAGAAGACTTGCAGGAATGCTGAGGATCCTGTAACACTCAGCTGAGAAGGCAGTGATTGAAGATATAAATTATGACTAATGTTTGGTTAATGAGGATTAATAGACGCAATAAAGACATGATTCTCATTGCTGTAGGGAAATAATGGCATTTTGTGTAACAGTGGCATGATTTTTCTCCTGATTCTGAGTTCACTTATACAGACTAGATATTAAATGAACTTGGAAAATCAGGACTCCATCAGAAAAGGAAAGTAAATCAGGCATTTCAGCTCGACTAGTTCTGAGGGTACACAGGGTGAAGACTCACTCCAAGGCAGATCTGTACAGAAAGTTTTGCTACAGGTCCCACGTCTAATATACCTTTAAATTTACTCTCTAATTTTGTGTTTAGGGGTAGAAAGGATGAATGCAAACACGTATTACCTTAAAGAAAGTGCTACCTTTTATTTTACCAGATGAAAATAACAAAAAAGTCCCTCCTGTAAAATCCAGCATGACGAGGATAACAGTTCTATTGCAAGCCAGGAAACAGATGCAGCAATTCTCTATTATTTGGTGTTACGAGAAGTAATGTATTAACTGCTACCATTTTTTTTTTCGCTCGGTCGCCATGACATTCCCGCGTCCCAGACGTACGGATATCCCAGATGCTGGCGGTGCTGGACGCCTTTTGCTCACCGCTGGAATCTGCGTTTCCGCTGCAAAACACGGCAGCGGCGTCCCTCAAACCCACTCACGGCGGGTTTATTGGGTGGCCAGCGCCACCCTCGTTCAGCAGCTGCCAGGGAGCGGCTCCGTGCCCCTGTGGGCTCAGGGGCCCGTCCCGCAGCGGCCGCCCCGGTGACCGATCCGGGAGCGTCCCGGCCGTGCCCGGCTTCCTGCACCTGTGTCAGGATTTATCCGCTCTCCTCCGCGCATCCCAAACCTGCCTGGTGGAAATTAAATCCTATGCTTAAATTTAAGTTAGAGACTTTACAGGCGTGAACTGTCTCACGGAATTTACTCCTCGATCTGATATTCCGAGAGCAAAGTTTAGTGTTCTCGCAACTTTCCTTATTCTTTTGGGGGTTTTTAACAATAATTTCGATTCGGCTTTCTTCTACTTCCTTTCCTTTATGATAACCCCGAATTAATTTGATTTCTGTCGTGCTGGGAGAAGACAGGAGGAAGGCATTCCCTGTGTAGCTCTAGTTTTCAATTTCAATGAAAAAAAAGCTTTTGCCCCTACTCGGACCTCTTCTCTAAATCTGCCCCAAACCCCAGACTTAGACACGGCCTAATAATCTCCCTCTACATTTTTTTCCCCTCCGAAATTCTTCCTCTTTCTCTTTTAAAACTGTTCTCGGGATCGGCAAAGGAGTTTTGTGAAGGACTTCGGGAGCTGGGAGTTCCCGTGACTTCAGAGGGATTTGGGGAGAAAACTGAGGCTCAAGGAAGGGACGGTGCTTGGCCCTCGAGCCTTTTCCTCATTTCCCACCTCGGCAGGAGGCGACGACCGATTCTCCCGCAGGGAAAACCGCCTGTCCGTGGAGAGTTTGGGCATTAAAAACAACCCCTGGATTTATTAATATCAATAATACGGGTGGGATGAGCTGGGGGAAAAGCTGCAAAAGTTCCAATTTTGAGGAACACGGGGAGGGAACCCTCTCCAAATGATTACATATATATATATCATTAAATACATATATATGATATAATAATATGATTATATATATTTGTCCAATATTGGCCAAGAAAAGGAGGATTAATTAAAAAAAAAAGGCGAAACAAATCAGTGAGGAACAAAGCGCGTTGGTGTTTCCATCGGGCTCTGGGACAGGGAGCCCCGGCCACCCCTCCAACCTGGCCCTGCTGGAACAGCTCAGTCCTGGCACGGCTTCACTTCGGGAAAAGAGAGGAGTCGGGTTCGAAAATAGCGGCAGGGAATTCAGGGTCGGCTCGCTGTAGTTTCAATTTAGTGCAGCTTTAGAGGTGAATCAGCTGTCACGGTGAGCACCTGAATCGTTAAAACGCCCTGGTGGGATCACAGGCTGGGATTTGAAAAGTTGTTTCCTAGAAAAGCTTTTTTTGTTTGTTTGTTTTCGGTATTTCAGTATTTTGTCTTCTGGAGGAAGAGCAGTGAGAGAAGTTTAATTATTTTCCGCTGTAACTGTTTTCTCCCTTACTTTTCTGAACTTTAGAACAATTCCCTCGTGGGATTTTTTAATTGCATGATACGTGCTTCAACAGCTCCTTAGTCTGTCTTATTTAAAAAAAAAGAAAAGAGAAAAGTGAAACGAGGACAGAAAAACCTGAAGTGCAAATACCGACAAACGCTGGAAGCAGACTCCACAGTGTGAACAAAATTCAGCGGCCGGGGTGTCACTCGCTGTGTCCAGCCAGGGTGACTTGTCCTGTGCCCCGGGATTGAGCAAAACCCAGCCAAATCACCGAGCTTTTGAAGTCAGCCGCCTGCTTTTTAGTTTTTCTTTAGATTGCAAAATTGTTGGTGAAGTGCTAAATGAATCTGAAGGCAAGTCAGCGCTCTGCCGTCCCGGGAATATTGCCTAACCTGGCTGGGGCTTAAGGCAGCCACAAACGGTGGTGGATTTTCTGGCTTTTATTGGCAACAAAACGCTGAGGTTTTGTCTGGGTTTTGTTTTATTTTTTTAATTGGCAAGTGTCATAAAAGCTAAACGTTGAATTAAAAGAGCGCTGCTGTCTTGTTTGAATTTGTTGGGGGGGTTTATACTGGGTGATAATCAGAAAAAACACCCGCTGAAAATCAAAATTCATAAGCAAAGGAAAAACTTGATTTGCAAGTAAAAACAGCAAGAAAAAATGTCCAGTTAGCCAAACCACAAAAGCTGCCAGACCTTCTTCGGCTGTCACTTGTTGTGCTTAGTGGGGAAATCCTGGAGCAGGGCTGGCCTCTCCTCTTGCCCCCCTGCCCTTTTGGGACTCTCCTGTTTTTGTGGCGTTTGTGCTGTGCTTCCCTGGAGCTCTGCAGCAGCCAGGGCTCTTGGTTTGTGTGCTCTAGACCCCTGTGAAGCAACTCCCAGAGCCACCTGTGAATCCTCTGTCCCTTTTGAGATCGCTGAGGCGGAATTTCCCTTCCCGGCACATCAGCTCGAAGCGCTGCGAATTTAAGTTTGGGCAGGAAAGGCTTTGCAGAGCCCCTCGGCGGAGGATGCCGTGTCTGGAGGGGGATGCCCTGCAGAGCCCCGGGGTGTCCCTGCTGCTCTGATAACCGGCCTCTCCCTTCCTTGCAGGACACCTGAGCCCCACGGCCTGCACGCTGAGGAAGCACAAGACGAACAGGAAGCCCCGGACGCCGTTCACCACTTCGCAGCTGCTGGCTCTGGAGCGCAAGTTCCGCCAGAAGCAGTACCTGTCCATCGCCGAGAGAGCCGAGTTCTCCAGCTCCCTCAACCTCACAGAGACCCAGGTCAAAATCTGGTTCCAGAATCGGAGGGCCAAGGCCAAGAGACTGCAGGAGGCCGAGCTGGAGAAGCTCAAGATGGCAGCGAAGCCCATGTTGCCGTCGGGGTTCAGCCTCCCTTTCCCCATCAACTCCCCCATCCAGGCTGCCTCCCTGTACGGCACATCCTACCCTTTTCACAGACCTGTGCTTCCCATCCCGCCCGTTGGACTCTACGCCACTCCCGTTGGATACAGCATGTACCACTTATCCTAAGAAGATCCCACAAAGCCTCAGACAGACAGACAGACGTTTCCTGGTGGATCCTGTCCAGCCCTGAGAAGGCAGAACCCCAACCAGTACCGGCCATTCCTTCTGCACGCTTCTATCTGGCATCCTGAGTTGTCTGGGAGTTTGCTACGGGTTGGGCGTCTCCTGAGAGTGCTCTGAGCACTGAGTCTGCTCCTCAAAGCAAAAAAAAATAAACCAGAAAAAAAAGGCTTAAAAACCGACAAAAAAAAAAAAAATCTGAGTAAATGTAGGGGGTTTTATCCAGTGCAAGTAAAGCTAGGTTAAAAAAAAAAGAACGGGTGAAAAAGCAATTTTATCATACGGAGGCAGAAATTCCCTGACACCTCCCTGGCATGGGTTGGAAATCAGATGGGTGCGTGCCCTCCAGCCACGCTCTTAAATTGCCATCGCTTCACACGGGGGCAGGGGGGAGGGAAATAAAAAGGTCTAATCGAAGTTTTGTTGTTTGGTTGTTTTTTTAAAGACAGCAGAGCCCGTAGCTAGAGACGTGTAAATAGAAACTAGAGCCGGTAGAGTCTCCGTGAAGTTCAGAGCCAGCAAAATCCTTCATTTCTGGGGCGAGGGCAGAGTTCTGCATCCCGAACCTCGGCGAGATGAGCAGCAGGGCCCCTAAATGTCGAGCCCGGCTTTCCCCAGCGTGGCTCCTGTGATGCCTTTCTGTGTATAAATAGCTTCAGCCTTTGTAAAGCGCTGGCAGGGGAGGTGAAGAGCGAGGGAGGGCTCTCAGGCAGGCCGGGTTTTATCTCCTCCTGTTGGCATGCTTAGAAAGTTTTGGCTGCAGCCAGGTGATCTTGGCTCTGCAGTGCTCTTGGAAGACCAGGAGAGAGGGGAGAAAGCCGTGGGTCGTTCCCATGAAGGAATTGTTGAATCCTTCCGGGGGATGTTACGGGAGTTTTATTATTTCTATTTGCCGCAGCCTGCGTTAAAGAGAAGAACCCCCTGAGTTTTCTTCCATTCTGAGGATGCCAATAGAAGTGACTCGTGCTTTGGGCCCTTCTAAAGAGAGATCCGGGTGTCACCGTCAGCCCCACGAGCAGGACAGTGGGGTGAGAGAGACTGTGTGACCTGCCTGTCCTGTCCCCGTGGGAGCTCTGGCAGCAGCTTCCCCAGGCTTCTCCTTGTAACTCTTGTATTATTTGTATTACTCTTGCTAAACTTTATGAGGAAGTTACTCCCAAGGCTGTGGAGCACTGAAGTCAGAGCTTCTCCTGGATTTATTTTCTTAGCATGCTGTTGTGGAGGAAAGAAATGAAACAAAAAAAAAAAAATCAGAAAAAAAAATGGAAAGAAAGAAAAAAAAAAAAAGCCACGAGGTTTTGCTGGTTTTGGTTTGTTTTGACCCAGGCATTGATGCCGCCTGGGACCCACTATAGATGAACTTCCTCTCTCCCTTCCCCTCACCCCTGATCTCCCATTATAGGAGAATCCCTTTGAAAGGGATGCCTTGTACAATTTTATATATTTTATTGAAGATTTATTATTTCTTATCTCTTATTTCGAATTAAATTAAAAAAGAAAAAACATGTTTAATCGCGTGTGGGTCTATTAGTGTTTGGAGCCCTTTGAAAGGTGCCTTCTCTCCGTGTGTGTTTTGCACTGCTGGGTCAAGTTCAAAGGAATGTTTGGGTTGCCTTTATCATTATTTCCCCTTTTCAATCTGATTTAAAGCCAAATTTGCAGCGCATGAAGGTGAATTGCAAGTCAACATTTCGGAGTCAAAAGCCAAGGCTTTTATGAGGTTTCCTTGTTTTTAACAGCCACTTTTAGGCGCCTCTGTTCTTTACAGCACCGGGCTCCGGTGCTGTTTCCATCACTTTCAGCCCGTGTGCCTTTCCCTTTCCTTGGGACCTCTCCCCTCGACTCCCACCTCAGCCCCGTGCTTTAGAGGGAGGTGGGTCTCGAATCCTGAAGGGTTTGGGGGGTCAGTTTAGGCCAGGTCAATCCTGGCGGGGCCCTGCCGCGCTCCAGCTGCATTTCAGGGCCCCAGGGGGCTGCTCTGTCCCCCCGGTTTGGGGCCGGGCGGGGGAGCAGGGGCTGCACCCCCTGCCCTGGCGAGGGCAGCTGGGCTGAGAGGAGCCGGGGGGAGCCTGGCACACCCGGAAACTGCTTGGAAACGTCCCGGGAGGGCTTTGGGGCTGGGACGGGGCCCGGGGACAAACCAGGGGTGTTTGCCCCTGCCCGGGTATCTTTGCCCCTCTGATGGGTGTCTTTGCCCCTGACCGGGTGTGTTTGCCCCTGTCCCACTATCTTTGCCCCCTGCCCAAGTGTCTTTGCCCCCTGACTGGGTGGGTTTGCCCCTGCCCGGGTATCTTTGCCCCCTTGATGGGTGTCTTTACCCCCTATCCGGGTGTCTCTGCCCCCTGCCCAGGTATCTTTACCCCCTGCCCGGGTGTCTTTGCCCCTTGATGAGTGTCTTAACCCCCTAACCGGGTGGTTTTACCCCCTAACCGGGTGTCTTTACCCCCTGCCCGGGTGTCTTTACCCCCTGCCCGGGTGTCTTTGCTCCGGGCGCGCTCCCGCAGGGGCCGCGCTCCCGGCGCCGCCGCTGGAACTCCGGGAATATTCCCGTCCCACGGGCTCCAGGCACGTCCCGCTGCCTCAGCATCCCTCCGGGCCGGGATGAAAAGGGTCGGGGAAGGAGACGCTTCTCCAGGCTGAGGGCTTGCGGAGCGCCGGGGCTGGCGGAGCGGAGCTCGCCCTGCCTCACCCCTCTCCCCATTCCCAGGAAAACCCCTGGTGACCCTCCCGCTTCGTACATGTGGGCAACAAAGCTCGGGCAGAGCCCGGCTTCCAGGCAGGCTCTTCGAATTAGAATTTACCGCCGCATAAAAACGGGAGGAAAGCGTTTCTTTCGCTGATTGCCTTTTCCCGAAGCTCCTTCCCCCCAAATGCAGGGCCGGGCGAAGTCCCCTCGGCCCTGCCCTTTCCCGGCCGCTTGTGCTTCCCTAGCCGGGCCGGGCTATAAATAAACCCGCGGCGTTTTTGAACCTTCGGTATAAATCAGCTGTGTCAGGGATTACAGCTAAATCTTTTTGCTGGAAATTCTTTGAGCGCGGGAGCTTTGCGTGTGTTATGAGAGATCCCTAAATGGATACAGATTTATTGCGGCACACAAGAGTGTTGAAGGAAAAGCTTCCAAATCTCGGTTACAACCTCAGCCCTGGGAAAGGCAGGAGGGATCCGTGACACCTTCCCGGAGCCTGCGGATGGCATGACAATTCACCCTGCGCCCATTATTAACTTGTTCCAATTAAAGCCTTCAGAAAGGCCGAGTTAATTGAGTATTATATTTTATTAGGAGGGAGGTGTCAAGCTTTACTCATGAGACTTCATCATCGTCCTAATGGGAGCTGCCCCGCAGGCAGATCTGTAACTGAATAAATTACAGCGAGGCAGGGAAATCAAAATGCTATCATTAAAAGCGATGCACTTACTGAAATTCCTCCCCCGCTTTCGCAAGAGGCTGGGGAGGTGTGGCTTTAATTAGTTATTTTAATGCAAAGTTAAATTGTTCCCAAAGTATTTTCTGACACAAAGCAGATGCGATGATTAGAAGTTGAGTGAGACTGAAAGGAGTTGGCATCTGTTCCAGGTACATCTATATAGTTTAAATTCCCAATAGAAAGTGAAAAATAATTAGAGCAATAAATAATAAACACTAAAAACAACGCGATAAATTATCCCGATCCTTAAAATCCGGACGTGCTGAGCGGCGGCTCAGGCCAGCCGGGCACAGCGCGGCTCTGCCGGGACCTTCCCTCACCGGGGCTGGATTTGGGGGCATAAACATTTGGGATTGGGCTTTTCCACCTCGCTGCGGCCGAGCTTCCATCCCCTACAGCCGCGGGCGCTCCGAGCCTGCGTTTCGTGTTGTCGCGTTGCCTTGTCAAAGCCCGGAATTCCTGCGTTTTATGGAGAAAACGAGGAAAACTGGGCTGGCTGCGAGCGGCGTGCCCGGGAGAGCCGGGAATTCTCTCCTCTGAGGGCACCCAGAGTCCCCCGGACCTCGGGCATGGGGACGGGCACGGGGCGTGAGGGGGAGGGTGGGGATGGGGATGAGGGTGAGGATGGGGATGAGGATGAGGGTGAGGATGAGGGTGAGGATGAGGATGAGGATGAGGATGCTCCCAGCCGGGCACTGGCTCCTGGCACTTGCCCCGCGGAGCCCACCCGGGGGGCTCAGGTCCCTTCCAGGGCGGGCAGAGCCCCGCAGCACCAGCAGCACCCCCGCAGCAGCAGCAGCAGCATCCCGGCTCCCAGCCCTGTCCCCAGCCCTCGGTTCCATCGCCCGGGGGTCCCCCCGCACCCCCAAATCTCTGGATATTCCGCATCTCCATGCTGCCCGTGCCGTAGACGCTCCGATGTCCCCTCCGCGCCCCGCCGGGGCTCTGCAGGATGCTGGCGGTGAGTGCTGGACCTGCCCTGCAGGACGAGGGGAGCCCTCGGAGGCCACGGATGAGGAGGAAGGACCTGAAAGCGCCAAATCCGGGGCCCTGCGCCTTCGGGAGGGGCTCCGAGCCACCCACACTCTGTGTGTCCTTGCTGCCCACGAGGAGCCAGAGGGAGACCCGCGGGTCACCCACTCCCACCCCTCCCGGGCTGCTCTGAGAGAGAAGCGAACTTTTTGCTTTCTCTAGAGTACATTTCCCCTCTCTATCTGTCCCCTGTTTAGTGTCCCCAAAGATTAAGGTGGATGTCTTTATTTAAAAAAAAAAAAAAATCATTAAAAGGACCAGAAACACCCAAACCTCCCCAAACAAATAACGCCCAGCATCCCGCCAGTGCGGCAGAGTTCCTGCCGTTCCTGCGCTCACTGTCAGCCGCGGAGACCCCGAAACGCCTTTTCCGGGGCTCACTTTGGGAAGTGAACCTACTCTCGGCAGCGCCCACATTCTTGGCGTAGCAAGCCTCTCTCGCAAAATAAAAACAAAGAGGTTATTCCAATCTCTTTATTGGTTTTTTTTTCTTTTCCTTTTTTCCCTTCCGGAGCAGAGTGCCCATATATTTCCAGTGAAAAGCATGAGGGATCTCGGGGAAACTGCGCGGCTCATCCCGGCGCTGCGAAGCCCAGGAGGAGCCGCTGCACGGCTCACGCTCCTTTTCGCTGCCGCGGCGAAATCTGGGGGCTTTTGTTGTTGTTGGGCTTTTTTAAAAATTTATTTTAGTTTGTGTTTGACTCCCCTCGCCCCTCGCTGTGCGTTTCCCACCGTAATCCGCGAGGCTTCTGGCGGGTGCTACCAGCAGCTCCCAACTGGTTGCACGCAAGGAATAAAAATCTTTCCATCCATTATATTTCAGTCTTTTAACACCCGAGCAATTCTGTCCCTGCTGTTTTAGTGGAAAGACCGGTCTATAAAGCTGCAACTGCAGTGTATTTTAAAATGCTACCATTTTTAAAGGGGGTTGGAATAATTCTGCTTTGCTTGGGAAGAAAAAGTCTCGAGCAATGTATGCGCGATTAAGGTTTTATAACACTGTTCAAGGAAATTAAAAACATTCTGTGATGTTCTTGCTGCAAAGGCAAGTCTCTCTCTTTTTTTTTTTTTTTTGGCAAAATGTTTTGTATATGTATTTCTTAGATTGCTGTGTTTTGAATAAGCAAGAATCTCGTAAAGAGAAAAAAACCCACGTTCCTTAAAAGTATGCGCTACCCGTTTTATTAAACTGATTATGCCAGCGTTCAGCTCAAAAGTTTGTTTTAAGTAGGAATATTTTCCCAGACGTGTAATGGATTGCTTGAAAACAGAATTCTTTGCTTTTTAATGACCTGTAATGGCCAATTCATTTCGACTGCGCTTATCAAGGTGCTGTGTTAAATAACAAACCGGTTCTTGAAAACAAAAAAGTCATAATGAAAAATAAGCAGTCAGAATAATCTCCCATCTCCGAGCCAAAAAAAATGCAATAAAATTAATTTAAGACTGTCAAAACATCAAAGCTGAGAAAAGGAGCTGCTAAAATAATGTCTCTTGATAAGGAAATAATAAAAACACACCAAAAAAATGTCTACTCAATAAACTCCACTGGATTTGGGGGTCTGTGCTATATTTTATTTGGTGATGAAAGCACTTTGATGTCACTGTATTCCAAACAATTATTATTATAATTTTAAACAACCTGGTGTTTTCCATTACTAACGGCTTACGCTTTGAAGTTACACCTCATAATTTCTTAAATTAAATAAATCATTTTAAGTTTGCACTGGGAGCCTTTTAATAGCAGAGAAAGGAATATCATTATCTTATTGAGAGGCAATTGCAGTGGCTCCAGTTTGGCTGTAGCTGGGGGCAAAGTGGTGCACTATAACAGACATACTTTATTAGCCTCCCATAACTCTTGAAAGAACATTTTTATATTTTCTTTGATTCCCCCCCTCCCCCTCTTGTTTTAAAGCTGTCCCAACCTTTAATTACTGCCTAATATGAAAAGCATTATTTTTTAATGCTGTGTAATTTACCAGAGGCAATAGGCCAAGTTAACAATTGTTTATTAGGGTTGCTGTTTCACACAGGGCAAAGAATGCTGTTCCAAACCCAACTTTTCATGGGTGGTTGCACTAATTAATACAGTGTCTGAGGCTCCTAGGGGGTTTTTAATATTAAAGCCTATGGGGCGGAACGGTTTTTAGAAGTCCAGCTCCTGCTGACGTTCCTCCTCCCCTCCCCGGTGATTTCTGGGGCTTTCAAGGCTGTTTTGATCCGAGGCAAAAAAGTTTCCAGCGGGAGGGGAGAGCCCTGGGAGCCGCCCCTGCCCCGCGGTGCCCGGCGCGGGGGGCACCCCCTGCCC
>WBMY01005769.1:125918-146941 GCA_013397315.1 Donacobius atricapilla
GTCGCAATTAGTACCAAACCGAGTTACTTTGGATCATCCAGGAACGCTCTTGTCCATGATTTCCGCACCGGCAGCTGCCGTCTTTTATTGGGATTAGATTGTAGAATCGGCCCTGCAGCAGCTCTGCTGGGAGTGCTCATGGAGAGAGCACCGAGGGCGCGGGGAAGGGAGGGAGGAGAAGCTGCTGCCCGGCCTGGAGGGATCTGGGCCCGGTGCTCTTGCCCTGCGGGGAATGTGCCACAGATTTTGGTTTGCAGAGCTGAGCTGGGGGCCCTTCGTGTCTCAGAGCTCTCTGCGCTCCTGGGGGAAACCAGCCCCCCCCAGCAGGGCCCAGGGTGAGGTGCTGCTCCATCCCCCCAACCCCAGAACCCCAAAGGTGGAGCTGGAGCCGCTGCGCCACCCAACACTGCAGCTCCGGGCAGGATTTGGGCTGCTCAGGGGGAATTGTCCGCCCGGGGAATTCTCTCGCTCTGCAGAGCCCAGCTCAAGGCTCAGCTCGGAGACCTGCTGCGGTTAAAGCTCTGCTGGTGGCTCCAGCGCTCACCCCCTGCTCTGGGCGCCGCTGGGATCCAGCCTGTCCCCAAGGCAAACCTGCCACATACGGTGCCCACGTCTGCTGGCTGCTCCGTAAGACAATCTTTGTGGGAAGTGAAGGTCAAAATCTTCATAGGAGTCAAGGTGTTGATTAAAAAACCCCCCTCGACTGTCAAGGGAGTATTTCTGTAAGGACTTGTGTTTGTTTGTTCCTTAGCTTGGTTTCCTAAGGAAGCCAGGATTATATGATCAAACTGTTACAGCCTTTTGAACTCCCGGGCCGACTCCAATCAAAATTGACACGGGGGCAGAGGTCTCAGAAATAATCAGGTTGCTGTGATTTTCCTGAAAATAGACTGCTGGATAGCAGGGAGACAGATCCTGTTAAATCCCTGCTAAGGCTGTAACCAGATCTCAGCTCTCAAGAAACGCCAGAGAAGCTAAATGGGAGTGAGCAGCACATCCCAAATATCCCAGCAGCTTTCACCTTGGCACAAGGTGAAAAGTAACAAGAGACACAAGGACCAGAAGTAACGTGCTTTGTGCTTGAGGGAATTCTTGCTGGTTGCATTTATTCATCTTGGCCACTTTCTGGACCAATCTGCCCTCTGCCTCGGTGAGCAGCAGAACATCAGAGGTGGATTTAGGCCCTGGCAGAGATTTTTGGGGCAGTTCCCATGCTGTGGGATGGCATCACCCAGGGCAGCCACAGCAGGAGCACATCTCAGGGTCTTCGGAGGAAGCCTGAGGCTTGGTCCTGGCCCAGGAGCTCGGGGCATGAGTGGTCCATGAGTTTGTACAAATTGCCCTCATTGCTGCCTGCGTTCTCTTTTTCTGAGTGGAAAACCATGTTGTATTTTTAACAGTCTGATCCAAATCCTCTCAAGTAGCGAGGAGAATGACAATGAAAAGCATCCCAGGTTCTTTGATGAGTCTCAAAGCAGGCTCTAGATTTTTATTTTTTTTTTAAGTAGCCAAACAGCTCAAGGAACAAATTAAACTGTTTTATTTAAACTCCGAACCTCAAGCTTATAGCTTTGCCCGGGACTCTCAGTCCAGCCTGAAAAGCAGATCTGTTAATTCCCATCTGACATGAGAAATATCCAGCTGGGTGCTGCATGGCATCCTCCCTTTGGAGGCTGGGGTGAGCTGCCCCAGCTCCACGTTCAGGGAGAGGATGCCAGTGGGAAGGAGGGTGGTACGGGGCAAACAGACCCATCCCTGGGAGACATTTGACTTCCTAATCCAGAGAGAATCATCCACCACTGCTCCAAGAGAAATGAGGCCTCCCCTGGCAAGCCCAGAGTGGAATGAGACATTTCCTCCCTGCTGATGCCAAGTCCAACTGGGCCAGTTTGGAATCAGCCGCGTTGCCAGCTCAGGGCTGTGTCAGAATCTGAGCTGTCATTTATTAAAATAAATGGGTTTGTTGTCATTGAAAAGGCTCCCAACACAACAGATTTTGTGAGCTGGACAAAGCTTAGGTCTTACAGTGCCCTGGGGAGAGAGAGGTTTTTTATTCCACATCATTGCACTGTTAACTCTGAAGCCAAAGGAAGGATTTCACCAGCCATAGGTGTCCAAGAACTGAAGAACCTCATGGAATGGCTCCTCCCTTTAGCATCAAACACAGCCAAACTGGGCATAAACAGAAGGGAAACTTAGGAAAAATAGAACAAGGGAAAACAAATCTGACCGAATTCCTTCCAGCTGCCTCCATATACTCCAGTAACCCCTTCTGGCTGATCCTTTTTTTCCCCAGATTGGACCATTTTCCTTATTTTAAGACTTTCTGCTCGTTGAGGTGAGTGGGGAAAGGAAAGGAGAAGGGGTGAAAATGGAATGCCATGAAAATCTGTTGTAGGCAAGAGTGGAATCACCTAAGAGCATTGCAGATGCAGAAAATGGATGGGATGAGAGAGATGGAAATGCCACATGGAGTCAGCCAAGGGCTGACCCCACCAGGACGTACAGAAATTGGAGTGGGAACAAGTTTATGAAGGAGTAACAATGGCCAAAGGTCAAATTGCACAATGTGAAAGGGTGTCACCCATGAATTTAAACATAAAAATTCCCCTCAAGTCCTGAACTAGCCAATTTATACCTAATTTCTGTCCTCCAGGGCACACAGACGAGAAATCCTGAACATATTACGGGCAGTTCTGGTACATACAAACATGGACTTCACACAAGTTTGTGTGTGATGAGGGAAGGCCCAGTCCTGCCTCTCATTTCAACCCCAAACTGCGAACTGAGGGAGCACAATACCTGCAGGGTGCTGGGTTCATGTGCCGTGTCCTCTGACTGAGAGATTTTGCACCTTTTAGGAGAAGAAACTCCATAAAGCTCTTTCCCAGCAAGATTTGGTCCGTCCAGAAGAGCCAGGACATAAAGAACAGCTACTGGGAAGCACCACGTGCTGATGTCGTCATAGAGGAAAAAATGTCTGCTTAGAAATCCCAATCCACTCTCCTGAAGGGATGTAATTCACTTTTGGGAGCTGGAAGCACGTTTTCTGCTCCGTAGGAGGACAGATCCCTGGAATAAAGTCAGGAGGAACGAGACTGTTGTACTCCTCCGAGCTCTGGGGATCTCACTTAGCAGCAGCCTGTCTGAGGGTCCAGGTACTTCTTTCCCATCCTGGGAATAACAGCAAGGTGGATTCCAATCCCAGCTCCCGCGAGCTGCTCGAGCCAAGGAAATCAAACCCGTTACCAGGGAGAGGCAGAAACACCGGGTTAATTTTCAGCGTGGTCTTGGTGTCCCCCTGCGCTCCCTCCTGCCCCGGGAGCAGCCAGGCTCGGGGATGGAGCTGCGGGGAGACGTTGCAGCCTCCAGCCCTCTGCCCTGCCCCGCTGCCAAAATTTGGCAGGAGGTGAGGAGCGTCTGCTGCAGCTCACGGGCTGGGGAGAACACCAAAAAGTCAATCAAGCGTCGCCTCCAGGAGGGAAAGCACCAAGGGAGACTCGAGTTGTCTCCTTTGGTGTTTTTAGGGGAATAGATCTCTGTGTGTGTACCTTTGTTTTGTTCTCTGTGGGCTGAAATACATTAACCTTGAGAAATGCAAAGGGGTTTTCACTCATCCAGGCCTTCAGCTGGTGCTGCTGAGCTTTTCTTCCCGCTGTCACCAGGGCACGGGTGGCTGCTGAAATGGCGCTGGCGCAGGATATCAGACATTCCTGATGTGGGATTCTCTGCACTGATGTGGTTGTGCTTTATGGGAAAAGACAGAAGAAATTATAGAAACGACCAGTGCATCACTGATTTCTCTTTGTGATTCCTTGGAGAGCATCCTCCCAAACAAAGCTCTTTTGGACTAGATTTTAAGGTATTATCAGCCAAGGGACAGTGATGGATGCAGCAGAAAGGAAAGAATATCTTCTTTTTCCAGGGGGCAGCTCCAGCACAAAGAGATTAAAGAGTTCAGACCAGTGCCACGGAACTCCCTGGCAGAGTCCCACCAGCTCAGTCCTTGCTGGGCTGAACCTTTTGACGGCCAAGCAGACGTGCAGGGACTCTCAGTGTGCAAGTTCCTGCGTTACACTGCACGTGAAGCAAACCTCATCTCCTTGCTCTCATTTACTTTCTCCAGACACTCAACAGCTGTAAACTGCTGTGAGCCCTCACATTAATTAGAGCTCATTGCTTGTGCTGTAACATGCACCAGCAGAACACCAAACCCTAATAATCCAAGCAAAAATCAGTCTGTGGCATAAAATATAATCCCTCTCTGGTGTCTGAGGAGAGCTATCAATTCAGGGGCTCGATCTGGTCCTGCCTGAAGTCAACAGCAAAGCTATTAATAATGGCAGGATCAAGTCAGTTCACTAATTTGCCAAATTCCCCATCATTAGTGTGAATTAATGAGATCCTACTGGAGCTGCCTGTTGGCTGTGGGTGAAACAGAGCACGCCTGGCAGCACATCAGCAGCAGGGGGGAGGCTGGGGAGGAGCAGGAGTGCTTTGGGGGGAGGGAGATGAGCAAATGGAAGAGTCCTAATGCAGTCCAGATGGAAAAAATTGACCCTGACTTCAGCAGGCAGGCAATGGCCATAGCCAAGCTGTTTCCTAGTGAGGAGGAAAACGAGAGAGGCTCAAGTAGCAGATGAGAAGTCAGCTCAGATAAAATAAGACAGCCATTCCCTTTGCCCCTCAAATGATCTTTTGCCTAAAACATGAAGAAAAATGCGTGTTTTCCTACCCCTTCTCAAAGCTGTCCCGCGGTTTTCCTCCTCTCGCTTGCTTTAGAGCTCCTGAAGGCAGCAGTGCCAGTGCAGGGAGTGGAAGGTTGTGCTCACTCTCACAGCCAGTCCCATCCAGAACTAAAATTGTAACAAAAACCTCATGAAGAAAACAGCTCCGTGAGATTTACGGTGCCAAGAGGGTCATATAAAGTTTGGAAAAGCGTCCAAAGAGATGTCAAATGGAACTTAATTGAATTTGGCTGTCATCGCTGAATGGGACACATCACTTGGAGCTTAATGGATCCTGCCAAGTCCAACAACAGATATTGCTGCTGAGTTCCTTGAGCTGGTGACGGGGGTTTAAGTGTCCATGAGTCACTGGGATCGCAGTTATTGCCTGAAAAGAATGTGCAGGGGGGAAAGGATGTTCTTGTCTGCCCCCGTGTCTGCTTTTGGTGCCATTGCACAGACAGTGCCGGGCTAACGCTGCACTCTGATCTTTTAATGGCAGCATCCCTGTGGAAGCAATTGGGGAAATCAGAATATTTGCTTTGTAAAAATCTCTTCCATTTGCGGTGGCCCAAGAGGCAGATGCAGACACGTCCGTTTGTGGCGGCTGGGAAGCCTGGAATTAATGGCTCAAATGAAAGGCATGGAGCACAACAATAAACCTGGGCTGTCTCATTTGGTGGCGTGATGAGAGTGGTGCAGCAGCTCTGATAACGCCCTTGCCCTCTTCAGAAAGGACTTTGGGAGCAGACAGCTCTGAGCTGGGTGCTCATTACTGACCAGCAAAACCCCGGGGGTCATTTCTGCAGCCTCTTCGGCCAGGAATTCTCTGGGCTTCAGGCTTCAGGGCAGAAATCGCCTCCTGAGCCAGGCCTGACATCAAACCAGCTTCCAGCAGGGCGGGAGCTGGGGGATCCCCGGGCAGTGGAGATGAACTTTGCAGCCCCTAAAGGCAGCTCAGCCCCCTCAGCAGCTGCCACTGGAGACATCAGAGCCACGGCCACAGCCAGCCAAAGGGGAAACACTTTGGGATATTTCTTGATGGCAAAATACCAATAAAAAATGGACTGTCATAATCCACTCCTAACTAAACACTGACTGCCCGGGCTTTGCTCAGCGAGAGAAAACCTGCTTAAATATGATCCAGACCCACCAAATCTTGAAATACTCAGTGAATTCCCTTGAAAGTACCAGGGAGAGATCAGCCATGCCAAGGATAAGCAAACACACTCTTTTCCAGTTGTCCCACATTATAGAGCACTAATTATCTTATAGTCAAACAGTGGAGCAGGATGAGATACCTAATTGGGAATCTCACCCATTATTTTAAGCATCTAATTTGTACATCTGTGCCTGTAGCCATCAGATGACCCTTGTTTGGATTGTTAGTCAAAATAAAACATGTTAATTTTATCAGGATTTTAAAAGGTGTCATTAAATGTCCTCTGCTTAAAAGGAAAAAAAAAAAAAGGAAAAAAAGTCTCTGCAGGCGATGAGCTGCACTCCCAGAGATAAGAAGTGCTCCCCATGCACAATCCCTTTACTTTGTAGTTCACTTCTAATGGGCAGTTTGGTGAAAGGTACTTTCCAACAGCATTTAAGGCGATCCATTCAAAAGATAAGCAAAGCGCAGATGTTCATTAAGCCCAGCACTTCATGTGGTGCTGGAACGTATATTTATCCAGGAAATGCTACTGTAGGCCCTCAGTGTTTGGGGTTTTTGTCGTTGTGATTCATCATCCTTTACAGAAGTGGCTGAAAATTACAGGCCAACCCCGAGAGCAGAGCAGGAGGTGCTGGGGGAAGTGAACACCCCTAGATCCCTGAGAGTGTTTTCCACACAGCTCCTCTCTTGTGCTGCTCCTTTTGATCCTTGTTTACAACACAAGCTCCCTTTCTGAGGGAACAAAGCTCCTGCAGTGATGTTATTGTGCAGCTCGTACGCTGCAGCAAAGCTCCAAACTTTCTAGGAAGGGTTAAAGTGGGGCCAAACACCCGGGTGTGAGAGAACACAGAGCCGCAGAAAGCCAGAACTCGCCGCTGCTCCTCCAAGCTCTGCGAGTGCCACCGGGAATTCCCACACGCAGAATTCTGCCGGCATTTCTGGGCTTAGTCCCGTTTTCGTATTCATGGAAACTCTCCTCATCTTGCCCAGAGTGGGATGCTCAGCTTCCTGATAGGACTTTTGGGGCAAATCAGTCAGGAGATGCTTCCTCTTGCTTTACAAAATCCAGCAAGTGTCAGTGTCCTCAGAAGTGATGCAACCTGCCTGGGGAGATGGTGTGAGGGAAAGGAAACATTCTTCAAATTATTCGAACTTGAAATCTTGTACTTTGGTACAGCAAAGACCAATTTGTCCCCCTGGAAGGGCCGGGTTCTGTGCTTTGCACACACTGCTCAGGCCCTTTAGGAAGTGGGAATCACTGCCCCATGGTAGAAACCTGATTTTATGGAAAATGCCCTCAGTGAGAGGTGAGTGGTGGATACCCCAGCACAGGGCTGGGATTGTGCCTGGGCAAGTGGAGACAAATGAGAGTGTGGGCTCCAAGCAGAGGCCGGGAAGGATCTCGGCCCCCAAACAGAAACTCTTCATTTTCCTCACTGTTCATTTCCCCTCCCAACAACGTTAACAGCAGTATCTGTGCTCCTGTGGATAGTCCAGTCTATTCACCTCTCCTTCCCAGGGCACAGCGGATGTCACCTTCTGGGAGGTGCAAATGTTGATTTGCCTGTGATAACTGCGGGTCTATTCCATGCCAGAACCCATAAGGTTGAGCTTCTGTTCAGAGCTTCAATCAAACCTGGGCATTTTATAGGGAATTTATCATTTTGAAACCCCCAGTTTTCCATGGTGTTAGCAGTTACACCAAACTCATTTCAAACCATATCATATTCATTTGGAGGATTCCCTGCAGAAAGGAGTGGGATTTGTCTTGCCTTATCAACTTCCTTCTAGAATTTTCAATATTTTTGGTTTTTGACCCTGAAATACCCTAAGATTCAAAGCAAAACAATTCCTTTCTGAGGATATTGCAGCATTTCCCATTTCCTGTGCAGGAGGGAATATGCAGAGAGAGAAGAAATCTGGGAAGTCATCAAGAGAAAACCAAAACACGAAAAAACAACCAAATTCTTATGGAACCTTTAAGAGGCGTTGGGTGCCAATTCTGGGTAGAGATGGCTCCAGCCCAAAACGCTGCAGCCTGCTCTGAATGAGGTTTTCATCAGCCAGACTTTGGCGTGGGCTCACGGCTGCCCTGTGTTATGTGCAGCTTCCAAAACAAGAACCCGGGCTCTGAACAACCCAGGGCTGCTGGAGGCTGCAAGGTCAGGGCAAGATCCCAGCCAGGCTCCGTCACAGGTGCCTCATAAAAGACGAAGGTCCACGCTGAGTCCCAGCTTCGCCCTCTCTGATTCACCCATTTTTTAAATAACAACGAACCAGTGAAAAGAAATCACTGAGTGAGAAGAAAACTTGCTGGGAAGAAAGTCCTTCATTTCCTAGAGAACCCTCACAGCCACCAGTTCTGTGTGTCTTTCCTACCAGGAATGAATTATCCTCTGTGCAGACATAGTCTGTATTCATCTCACTTTTCCTGCTTTGAATGTTTAAGGAGGTGCAGAGCTGGAGAAAAGATTTTACACCACATTTGGGTGGCATTTAACCTGGCTACAATCCCCTACAAGCACAGCTCTGCCTCAGACAGCAGCCGGGGAGAGCAGGGCAGAGCCCACAGCTACATTTATGGGAATCATTTGCCCTGCAGAAAATAGGATTAGCAGTGCAAGACCCAGAATTAGGGAGGCACGTACGAACCCACAGGGTTCGAGGCAGGGAAAACCCCTCTGGTTCGTCTGCAGCTCTGAAAATGATGAAGCAGTTCAGGAGAACAATTGGGTGATGCAAGAGCAGATCTTGGGAGGTCAGGGTGTCTGGGGCAAGGGAGGGAGAGACAGCAAAATCTTCCTCCCCAGTGACACTTTCCTGCCACAGTTTAGCCAACAATTTGGGCAGGACACTGAGGAGAGAGGAGATTTCACAGTAGCTGAGGCTGCAAGAAACTTCTTCACCTGAGCATTTAATCATGGGTAACTCAGCTGGAGTTGGGGCTTTGTTGAGAGTTTTAAGCAAGCCTGAGTTGGTTGACAGGTTCAGTGTGATCTGCAGAGTCTGACTGATGGTGCTGTGATTTTAGTGAGTTTTGGTCTCAACAGCTCTGAGGGATCACCACGAGGACAGCACAAGTGAGGAAGGAAGAAGAGAAAAGACAACTCCCAGCTACTCCTTGCTCAGTGAGGAGAATTAAACTGCCTTGCCCAATTTTGCTTTCCAAGTATCAACTTAGCTCTAATTACTGCATCTCTTGCAGGCTCAGTGGGCTTTTGTCACTTTGTTGTTCACCACAGTCAATAAAAACTCCCAGCAGTTACTACTGGATGGAAAAAAAATCACGTGAGGAGCAATGAAGAAGGAATAAATAGACTAGAAATCAAAAGGCTTCATTTGGTTCCATAAACCATGATTACCATGAGCCCTCATGCCAGTTAAAACATCAGGCAGAGTATCAGCCACACCTCAGCTGGAGGGATATAATGTCATTAACAAGATTTTTGCCATCACCTGTAGATCACGTTTATTCCCTTTCAAGCTGTTCCATGGTCTGCTCCACTCAGGACGAACTCTGAGAGCTTCGGCTCCATAAAATGCCAGCAGCAGGTGACAAATAGACCGAACACTTGGTCCCAGGAATGATCCCTTCCATCCCCTCATGCTCTGGGCCGAGCCTGCTCCTTGCCTGTTTGCATCTGTAATTGATTGCGGGAGCTGCTAATCATAGGTGCCTGTGATAAAGTTTAGACATCTCTTTGATTCAAGGATGCTATTAAGGAATTAGGCAGCAGCAGGGGAAGAGTTTGTCTCTGCAATTAATTGCTCCCGGGGTTTTGCAATCCGGGGATCGAGCTGTGGTGCAAAAATCAAAGCTGGCTCTAAAAAACCCAAACAAGAAGAAGAAGAAGCCCCAGCTCGGGTGTGCGGGGCTCTGTTCATAGTTCACATGCTGGTGGGGGCTGTGGACATTCCTGCTCCAGGGGTGCAATTTGGGAAACAAACTCCCAGCACCCGTTTCAGCTCCTGAGCGCTGCTACTGGAGCCTGTCCGAGACCCGATGGAAATGGATAAGGGCAGCAGGAGGATAATTAGATTTCCCTCCAAGTTACACTCCAGCAAGGGCTGGGAGTGGCTTCACTCACCACTAGCTTTGGCCCTGTTGTGATTAGGATCCTGACAAGAATTGCCTGATCCTATTAAAATTCACCGTAATTATGGATTCTCGTTCTAATCATAAATCATCCCTTTAGGCCTGGTATTTCCTCATTCCTTTGGAGCTGATATTAAGGATGCTTGAGGTGAATTTGTTTTGGGGTGAAGCTGGGTGAAGAAAATGTCAGAAGAAAATATTTTTGAGTCTTCAGAGGTGGCTTTTCATCTGGAATCGAACTCCAGGAACTGGACTGGGACCTGCTTTGGTTGTAAATGAGGGGTAAAACAAAATTCTTCTCCAGGTACGCTGGGTTGTTTAAAGCTCTTCTGATGTTTGTCATGTGAAAGCATTAAACGCAGCAAGACAAGACAATTCTAATTCAGGCAATTACTTTTCACTTAGGTAGGCCAAGCTCCTCCCAGTTTCTTGAAGTGAATTTTCAGGCTGGAAGGTCTCTGAGGCAGGAGATTGCAGCGAGAGTGGGAACTAATTTAATATGAGTTTTCTCACGTCTTGTGCTGGTTTTTATACAAGGTGGCTGCCATTAACCAACTATTCCCTTCCACCCCAGAAATAGACGCGTTCCAGCCCAATATAAAATAATTTGCCTTTTTTTTTGCAGAGTTCATTAAAATCAAATCCTAACATGTAATGTTGTTGTTGTTGTTCTTGTTATGGGAAATGATCCTGCCCTTTGAATGCCTTCTCTTCCCTCTGGGGACGTGGCCATCCAGGTGACTGTACCTGCTCCCAGCACCAGCTTGAGAGCAGCGGGGAAAATGGAACACCGAGGTTTTCAAATTCCATTCCGGTGTCTCGCTGCCAAGGGAGCCTGCCGAGCTCAATTCAAGGGCTAATCCATGGCCATCACTCCACTTCAATAATTGCAGAACATTAATGAGTCTGTTTCCTTATTACAGAGCTCAAAATAAGAGCATTGGCATTCCGATTTAGCAGGGAACTTTTAAAGTCTTAGCCCAAGGATTGTAAGAGGAATGGATTTTTTTTTTTTAATTAACTTTGCATTCAAAACTTGTGTTAAACCATCTGTTCTCATGCAAGGAGTGAGGGAGGGGGACCGTAGCCACAGATTTTCATCAGCGAGCTGTTAAATTAGTCCCTTTACTTCACAGAGCTTGTTTTATTCAATCTGCCTTTATTAAGAACACAGGTTTGATTCTGCAAAGAACAAATTCTTCTGGTTCTTTAAGGAAAATGGTTTTAAGCAGGGTTTTATTAGGTTGCATTACTGGATAAGCGATACAACATGTTACCAGCGTGAATCATCTGATTTAGAGTGACAAGAAAGGAACTTAAAAAATACCCAGAGCCAAAATATTGCCTGGCAAGGGCTGACAGAGCCAGATTGGATCTACTTCTGCAAAGTTTTGCTGTTGCAATTGGTAGCAACTGTCTGGGGCTTGTAGATATTTTGACTTACTCTCTTTGCCATCCCTAAATTAAGAAGGAGAAATTAGGGCCAGACTAAGCCTGGCCAGACTGAGTAGTGCCAGGGCAGTCAGCAGGGCTGCTGATGGAGTGGAGCATGATCTGGGAGAAGGTCCAGCAGGATTTCTCCCCGAGAGACACCCATGGGTCCCCTTTCCTTCACCTGACAGCACACCTGTCTTCTTCCCCTCCCTCAGCCCAGCCAGAACCCGCTGACTGCTTTGTCTGATTTACAAACCTCTGCCTTTGGAATCCCACAGCCTCCAGACACACCAGGAGAGACAGAACCTACCTGAGAAACACCTGGAAAAATCCTCAGCCTGTTTCCACTGCCTGCATTCAGAGCCCTGTTGCTGCAAACCTCCGATATTCTGCTGAGTGACCTGACAGGTAACTGAGAAGAGGCACAGAGAATACTGATAGAAACAGAAATGGGGTTTCTTAATGAGAAATACCAGCAGAAACCTGGCTCTGAGTCAAATATTCAACTACCATGAGGTCAAAGCGCACGTCTTCTCCTTGCACGTGAAGAGCTGCAGGTTCAAAGATATCTCAGGTAACCAGAAAGGGAAACTGAATGTTCTCACTGAAAATATCATAACAAAATAGAATAATTTCATCTGCCAAACTTGGCAGCTTTTGGTGTAGAGATGTGTCTTAATCTTGTTGAGAGAGCTCTGTCAGGATTTGGGTCTAGCCTAGAATTAGCTCCTTTCCTGTATTGAGGTCCTGAGATTGAAATGAGCTTTTACACCTGAAGTAAACTTCTAAAAGGACTCCTGAAATAGGTGACTAGAATTACGAAACCAAATTTCCCAACTAAACCAAAATTCCCATGTTTTTAAGATGTACAATCCTCTCTGGTTTTTCACACTGTGCTCCAGGCTGCATTGAGAACCCAATACCGCTGTGATTTCCAGTCTCCAAACTGAACTATGGAAGTAGGAGGAAGGTGACTCCCTAAAAATCTATTTATAAGTCACTGCTGTCCTCCTCAGCAGGTTTTCCCCACTTGGTCCCCCTATTTATCCCAGCTGAGTCTTTCTGCCCAGAGCCTACAGACTGCTGGAGCCGTAAAGAGCACTCCATAGAGGTTTTGTTCCTCCTTCCACAACAGGGAGAAGAATAAAAGGAGAACCAAGTTTTGCAGCAGGACTGTTCCTTTGGGATGCAATGATGGATGTTCGTACCACTAACGAGTGTCACTTGTTTAATTCCTCAGAACCTATTCCCACTTTGAGGCTTGGATTTTATCTGTGGAACAAAACCGTGGTCGAGCTATGCACTGAGGACTTGTCACTGAAATGATGTTGGGACCTGTCTGGGCAAAAATAAAAAGTCTCAGTATCATCTCTTAGTTGGAGAACTCACCCAAAATATTGGTTCAAATTAAAACAAAACCAGCAGTTTTTGAATGCTTCATTTTGCATTCCTGTTGAGAAAACAACCCTTGGAGTGAGATTTATGCATGGAATTACATTCAGAATGTGACACAGATATATTCATGTTTCAGATTCCATAAGAGAAAGAAAAAAAAAAGGACAAAAAAAGGCCAGAGTGCTCCAAGCACAGGGCTTGGATTTTAAGTTTTCTAACACGCAGTGAACAACTGCTGCCTCAGTTTCATGAGTAACCATTGAGTTTTCCCTTTTGGTGGGTGTTAGTCATTTGGGATGCTCGGCTCTGCTGCATCCTTTCCCCCTGAGGGAACACAGGAATCCCATTACTGCCCCTGGAGTCTGTGCCAGCAGCCCAGGAGCAGCTTGGGAATGAGAGGCTGTTATTAAAGGAGTGATGACTCCTAATTCTGAGAAGCCCTGGACATTTGGCCACGCTTGGGAATGAATCTGCTCCTCTTTTCTCCAGAGTGTGTCCTCCCTCTCGGCGCAGGGAAAAGCCCTGAGAGCAGCAGGGCTGAGCAGCTCTGGTCTGCATGGCAGGTTGCACTGGAACCTCCATTTTGGTAGCCACGGGATTCCAGGGAATCTGATGAGCTGGGAATCCTCTGTAGGACCACAAATCCATCCCCAGCGCCGCTCCTTTAGCCTCCCCCTCTGCTCCATCCACGTCCAGTGCCATCTCCTTGTTACAATACGGAATAACGAAGGCTGCCAACCCCCTGGGTTTTTTTTTAAACATCTGTTTAGGTGGAATTTGAACCTTGCTACGAATAAACCATTAAAATGACATTAATAAACACCGGAAAGCAGTAATGATGTGTTACTGCCAGAGGAGGGCCAGTTAAACGAGTTGAAGGCTGACACAGTTTTCCAGGCTCAGGGTTGCACAATGTGCTTGTTTACCTGGAACATTTCTTCTTTCCCTTTCCCTCAGACACAGGCATGGGGGGCCAAGGAACAACAGTGAACTGGACTCAGAAATTCCAAATATAGGCTACAATCTCCATTCCTCACAGTTTTATCTGAAAGATCACAACTGTAAATATCCTTTATTTGTAAAACCTGCAATATTTGAAAATGAGGATACTTGTATCTCACCTAGAGTCCCAACCCCCTTGGTCTATCCTCTTTGTGCATATATATTCAGTTCATTTCTCCATTCTAAGATTCATTCCTGTACTTTGCCGTGAATCATGAAAGGCTGGAAACAAGTTTTTCCCCCCTTGACTTTGTAAATCTGTCCAGAACTCTTCTGTTCCTCTTCCCACTGAGTCATTTTAGCCCTCTAAATTTTACCTTGGAAGCTTTCCTTTCTCTTTGCTTCATGATGATGACTTCTGCTCTTTAGTTGTGTAATACAGCCCAGTGTTGAAACTCAGGAATTACCCTAAAAACCCAGCTGGAATTAGGAATAAAGTTTAGGATGCCTGAAGAGAACAACAGCAGGGTTACGTCTGATTGATCTGATAATCCTTATTAATGATCACTCCTACAGTGCTCTGGAATCAGCTGCTCAGAGAAATCCTCCTTGAATTTGCCCTGTTTGGGAAGCAGATCCCACAGGGTGCTGAAATCATACAGGTGCATCCAAGCTAAACCAGTGTTCAAGCTTTTTTGACAAATCTAAAATCTCTACGCTTCCTTTTTCAAAAGCTTTCTCACCATCCTGATGTGGAAGGGACTGAATGAACACAGCAGGAGTAAAGAAATTGCACTTCAGAAAGAACTTACCCCGGCCATCACCTCACACACCTAAACCAAGACAATTCCCAGGGTTTAGATCCATCCATACTTTCATATCTTGCCAATTCCAATGAAATGAGGATAATTTCGAAAAGCATAATTATGTTTTAACAGATCAAAGATGAGTGTATTAAGTTGAACTAATTGCAGTGAGGAATTTTGACCTATTTTCTTTGAAGTCTTACAAAAAATGAATTAGGCGAGCCAGTCCCATTTGCACAGGTCAAGTTCAAGATTCTTCATAACATTTTTGCTGCCAATTTATGATTTTGTGGACACCAAAAAAAAATTAATTTTTGTTTCAGGTTCAGACAATTATTCATGGAAGGGGATAGGAGTCCAAATAATAAATATTTTCCTATTTCTGATGATTGCCTGAATCCAACTCTTCCTTTCTGCTACTCTTGCCTCATGTTTTCTCCTACTAAAATCCACCTTGAGGTGGATGTGGATCAGCAGCCTCACACAGATTTGTTTATTCATTTACTTATTTACTAGTTAGGATCACAGAAGGCTTCTCTCCAATGAAACAGTGTTTAAGAATATTTCATAGCTTATAAAAAGCAGTTTGGACCTAGAAAACAAATTTTATCCTTCCCTCCACAGACTGAAATACAAACATGCGGAAAAGCAAAGGTGATTCTGTGCTTGGGCCCCCTCAGCTCTGTGCCAAAAAACGGGCAGGAAGCTCGGAGGGAAAGAAGAAGAGGAACAATGAGGCTGTGGCATGGTTTGTTTCTGTCTTGTGGACTTGAAAGGAGATCGGATTTATCAATGTGAACTCTGTTCACAATTTTCTGAGGTGGCAGTTGCTGAGTATGGGAGTAAAACTCTGCTGTGAGGTTTCTTCCCCATCCTTTGTGGCAGCTGTTTTTGGAGATTTCTCTTCTTCCTTCACCAAATCTTCCTCCTAAATCTTAGAAGCAAAAATCAAACTTCAGCTCAGAAAGTGCCTCTTTTTTCTTGAGGCAGGGTGGAAGCAGGAAAGGAGAGCGGTGGATGCAGTGCTTTACGTGGGCTGTAATTGCCTTATCTCCACAGCAGCTCCATTCCTGGGCATTGGAGGCACAGAGAGAGGCAAGAGGCCCAAGGCATGGCCTGGATCTCCTCTCACATTTATCCCAGGAAAGGATTTGTCTTTAGCCATGAGCACAAACCATTAAAGTTGCACAACTCCAAATTCTGGTCCAGTCACACAGAGGGACCATCTCCCTCTCTCTCAAAAAGACTCTGAACTTTTCTACTCCCACTTCCTTCCTCGCCTTCCTTGTCTCCATTCCCTTAGGGTCCTACCTTCTACTGACTGACCTTTACCAACAGCAACAACAATAATTATCCTATAATTAGACACTCTAAGTCACGTTGTTCCTAAAGCTGTCAGTGTGGGAAGGAAGCGAGAAGTGCTCAAGGTAAGAGTTTAAGGGCTCCTTCTTCAGTGTATCACCAGAGGTATTTGTGCCAAGTCCTGGGCACTTCATTAAGTGGCTGTTGGGGTTCTCTTCTAATTGCATCTCATAAGTAGCTGATTGCAGCTCATGACTCAGTGGTTGTGCCTCCAGACCACAGAGATAGAGAGTGAAGGACACTCGGGGATTCAGATTTTAAGTTCCTGCCGCCAATTAGGGCCAAATTAAACCCTCCAAGCCCATCGTGCCACCCACGCAGCTGTAAGGGTGCACCTCAGTCTTCTGGGTGTCATCCCAGAGCCTGGAACGCACAGCTTTGGTTCAGGTAAAATATGTGCAGCTCGTGTGAGATCCAAACACCCAGCAAATCCTCCTTGGCGTTCGAGATCCCTCTGAAACCATCGTTTTCACTGTCCTATCAAAGCAGGTGGGACTTGGAGAGGTTCTTGTTGAAATGTCCCAGCTCTGCCAAGGTTTGGAAGCACCGCCCTGGATTAAAGACACGGGGTTTGCTTTATCCCCTCTTTGTGACGTGAGCACTCCACTTAAATTCCTTGGCAAGACGTTGCACACAAATGTAAAGGAATACGTGAATTCCTTGCAGCTGGGACAGGGGGTATGTCCACATTTTACTGTTTCTCCTTGTCGTTGGTGTCCTCTGGGATGATCTGTTGCAGAGTAACAAATCCCTCAGCCCAGGCTCTGACTTGAAATGTGTACCAGGGTTTCCCTTCTCACTCACTCCATGGCTGTTTCTTCTTCCTCCATCTGCCTAGTTTAAANAAAAAAAAAAAAGTTGTTTCCTTTTATTCCCGCAGTTCAATTTTCCCTAGGCACAGAACATCAAGCACTACCTGCAGAAATACACAGGATGGAATATCTGACTTTTCCTCTCTGTTGTCCACGTTTCACTGTCTTGCTGCTTGGACTGGTTATCCAAACCTCTGTGCAAATATTACTAATAAAATCACACTTTCCCATAATACTCCGCCTCGGCACCAAATTTCTCCTGGCTCGTACTCAGGCTTGGTTATTGATAAGCATCAGGCAAAAGAAGGGTCTCTAGGTTAAATCTATATTGCTTTGAATTTCCCTTCCATGCCTAACATCAGACGCCACCAACACATCTTGAACTGATTTAAGGCCCTGGGGTGTTGCTCGGTGCCATTCAAAACACAGCAAGCCACTTTCCATGTGCTGGGGCCACTAGGGCTCGTTAGAATGGCATTTTTAATAAAACTTAAGTGTAACTACAACATTTTGCGGCTCCGCTCTCCAGATAAACCACGACAGACGTCATTCCCCGCTTCACCTCCCCGTTTACACACCCACCAGACTTTGGACCAGCCGGCCAAATTCATTCTGGGTGTAAATCTATGGCAATCAATAACATTCCTTCTGCTTGACACTTCTTGTGGGCAAAAGTTTCCATAGGCTTGTTTGCGTATGTGTCTTTTTTTCACTTCCTATAACAAATTAAGTCTTGAAACAAAGCCCTGAATGTTATTATTCAGGTGAGGCAATGCAGGAGCATTAAAAACACTTTGGGTTTAGATGCAGCTGGTCTATGTTAGAGTTGTTCTCTAGTCCAGAAAAGGCTGGGCTGTTATTAATGCTTGAAGATTTTCCCTTTCGTTGCCTAGAATAATAAAAAAATACACTTATCTAGTGCAATTTCTTCTAGGCAAGAATATCTTCAGGGTTCAGAAAAGAGCTCTTTGGTGCTGCCTAGGATGTGACAGGCAAAAAAAGCATAAAGCCAAAGGATGAACTCATTATCTGAGCCACTGGCCAAATTCAGATTTTGAAAGGACCATCTACAAGTCACAGAGAGAATCCTGACCGGCTCAGTCAGGGCAGAGTTTCTTGGGAAGCTTCTCCACAGGAACTGGGGGAAACTGGAGGGGAATGGCCCCACCAGGACCTGCAGTTGCTGGAGCAGGAGCTTTTCCAGCAGAGAGCGTTGCACTGGTTGCTGCAGAGGGTAAAGCTCTGCATCTCCTCTGATGACTCCTCTTCATAAATCCCGTTGTGCTTCTGCTTTTAGTTTCCAGTCACCCTCTGGGTGTCACACCTGGCGCAGAAGAATCAATACACGGATTCCCTGGAAGTGAGACTCCGTGTAGTCTGTGGCATTTGGATAAAGAGCCTGAATCGCACTCTCTTCACCTCTGGAGATTCCCATTTCAAGCTCTACATCTCCCTGAGGAGAGAATTCTGCTGTTCCCAAGTGGTTTTGCACTGATCAGCAAAGACCTCCGCGAGATATTTTTCATCCAGGTTCCATCTCATGCTTCCTGATGGAAGGGGGGATCATTCCTTTACCTTCATCAGCCCCTGGCAGGTCCTGTGGAGTTTTGCTTTCTGGCAAGGCCAGCTCCAGATGCACAGCTCCTGGCAGGCTGTTAAACATTACAGGGGCCGATATGTGAGGCTGATTGCGTGGTGGATGTGCTGTTCCCACCTCCTTCCCATCGCAAGGCTGTCGCCGCTGAAGGGAGGGGTGGTGTGAAGTGTGTGGCAGTGCACAGCCCAGGGCAGCAGCCAGCACCACCATTCCCAGCTCCCAGCGTCTCCACGCGATGCTGTTTAATACCAGACCAATGAGGTGAATAAAACCTACAAAAGTTTATAGCGTGTAAATTACTGTTGCACCCTGCCCTCTGCCTCCGCGCTGAACTGAGAGGGATAAATGGAAACAGTCCCCTTCCCTGCCATGGCAGGAGGACTTCCAGGAGCTGGAGGAATTCCTGGGCAGTTGTATAGGGGTGGAAAGCAGCAGGAAACGTCCCAGGCAGTCCTGGCTCTTGACACCTCATCCTCTGAACATCCCACTCCCGGGCACTTGTGGAAAGAGGCTGTGCTGGAGAGCCTTGGCTTGAGGCCACAACTCTCCAGCACCCAGAGCCACGGGGCTGAGCAAAACTGTGACTTTAGAGGGCCAGCACGGAGGCAAAGCAGCAAACAGGGGCAAGAAGCAGCTAATCTGGGATTTGAGCAGGGTACAGTGAGAGGAAAACAAACCTTTTAGGAGTGGGGCTCTGCTGGTGGCTGGGCACCACCAGGGCTGTTGTTTTGCCTCTTCTCGGCCTTCAAGAATGTCCCTGTTGTGTAACCTGAATAGCTGCTGGCCATCCCATATCTCAAATATTTGAGAAGACTGGAAAATTCTGCTCCAGAGGATCCAAAAGTGCTGAGGGAATGTGCCACTGGAGACAGGCATCTACAACTCAGCTCAGCACATGAGCAACCCTGGCAGCTGCCGTGTTATCTTTGGAGCCACTGCTCACTCTGTCAAACTGAAAACACGACAGAACATTTGAGCAAAGGCTGAAACTTTTATGATCTCTTGGGGGGAAAAAAAGAAGTTTCAGATAGTGTAATCTGATGAGTGTGGAACAGATGGAGAGATAGACAATGCCTGTTAGAAGATGCATCTGCATGTTATAAAATGAGGAGAGAGAGATCTGGCTCCCTGCTTTACCCTCAGATTTGCAAGCACAGATTCTTTTAACCTTTCCTTTAACCATTCTTTTAACCATTCCTTTAACCATCCCTTTAACCATCCCTTTAGCCTTTCCTTTAACCATTCCTTTAACCATCCCCTTAACCATTCCTTTAACCATCCCTTTAACCATTCCTTTAACCATTCCTTTAACCATCCCTTTAACCATTCCAAACCCTGCTGCTGGAAACAGGACCTGAGCAAGGGGCAGAGGCACTTCCTGAAGCAGCTGCTCGTTCTCCACGTGTGCTGGAGAAGCACGAAGCTGGCACTGGGTGCTCGATTGGATTTAGCAAATGATTGCCTTAGCACACGTGATTTCGTTTTTCTGTGCCTCAGTTTCCCTGTCTGTAAGGCAGCAAAATCAGCCGAACCATCGAGCGCCTTGGTATGGAAAAAATGTTCTATCTAGGGAAGGGTTTCACTGTTCTCGTATTTCTGGGTGCGTAAGAGGTCACTGGAAGTTTAAGGAAGCTTACTGAAGTGTTAGTTAAAAATAGTTAACGATGCAAAAAAGAAGTAACTCAGAAACATCCAGGGGCTGTGCCTTAAAAACAAAACGAATGCACAGCCACGGCGAGCAGCAACTTTTGCCAACACTTGCTGAAGCGAGGTTTTTCAAGGGCTACAGATGGGGCTGCTCCTGCTGAATCCAAGGGGATCGTGAGCGCTCCGAACGGGCCGGGATCAGACCTAGATCCATTTATTTCCTCGCAGAGGGAAGGGGGGCTCCCAGGAGCAGCTCCAGCAGCGCGGACTGCGTGCAAGCGCAAGTCTCGCACACAATCCCAGGGTTGTTCTGCTGAAAATGGGCACAGGAACATCAAGTGAAAGGTCACGGCTGAGCCTTGCATTTCCCTCTCTGCTCTGGCCTCGCTGGAGCCCGGGATCTGTCCCCGGACTTTCCGGGAGCGGCTCTGGCCGAGCGCCGCGGCACCGGCTGCAGTTTGGCTGATGAGCAAAGAGCTCCTCGTGCAGACACTTTGCACAGCCAATTAGCGCAGTAATTGAGAGCTCCTGGGGATGAAAGGTGTAATGCGCGCACACACACACACGATTATTCACCATTTTCAGTACACGCCGTATCCGGGAAGCCGCCGGAATGGAATGCAGCGAGGCGCTCCGTGGTGAGGTAACTGGGAATGACCTGCTTTTCCTCATTTACATCTGACTCAGAGCCGTCTGAACCCTCGGCTTTATGTGCGATATTGCCTTATTGCTTTTACAACACCGCGGAGAAGACGAGGAGAGCCAGCAGGTCTCTGCCCTCCAGAGGTTGTTTTATCAGAGAGAAAAATGAGAGGAAGGTAATGCACAATAGGGAGGAGATGGGTGGAGAGCTTGAGATGGTTGGACTGCAGCATAATGATTATTATTAAAGTCCTCATGGATATCATGGGAGAAATTAGTCTTAGGTAAGGATTTGAATGGAATGAGACCAGCTGCTCAGCAGGCCAGAACTGGGAGGCTGTTTAGGCAGGGAAGGGTGGTGTAGGGAAAAGATTGGATATCCTTACTAATATATATAT